>OX243814.1:22872344-22976347 GCA_945859605.1 Lumbricus rubellus
GGACGACTAAAAAAATAAGGTCATCAGAATTTTCGGACGGAAAATTGAAAGATTTTTTGGTCCGGACGACTAAAAAAATTAGGTCATCAGATGTTTTGGACAGGAATTGTAGACATTTTCGAAGATTTGGGTACCTTGGGTTTTCTGGGGTTTTTCGGCCCTCCAACTTGGGGTTTTTCATTTTTTAGGGTGGCAACGCTGGATCCTATAGTAATTGGCAACCCGACCCGATCTCCTTTGGACTACTTTTACAAATTACCCTCTTGACTTAACGCAGCGCTCGTGAATAAGCTGATGCCCACGTTTGGCTTGTGCGGCGCTTTAGAAGTTTGGAGATTATCATTACAACCAATATTATTGGTGCCAGACTGCCAGTCTTGTATATAGAGGTCGTTGGTACCATGGTTGGTACAAGTCAATAATAATTATATCTCTGGATTTTATATGACCGATATTTTATATACTTTATCATTTGCGAGCATTATAAATCAGTAATGAATTAGCTGAAAACATTATCCTTTTGACGTTACGAATTCTTGACATGCAGTATGCAATGCAAACAGATTCATTACAAATGTAGGCGCTTGTTTTCTAGTCTTAGAGATCTGTGGAGGACACGGACTCATTTCGTCCCACTAACCTTAACGCGGGTACCTTAACACGTGCAGCTGCTGATCGTGGAAAATTACACTGGTCGACATATTAAGTGATTTTTGGAACCTTAACGAGCAATTGGTAAGTAATCGGTCACTGGGTATATGGCGCACGAGCGGCACGAGCATGGCCGGCCAGTAGAGTGCGGCCAGAATCCCCGAAACCCGAATTCCTTAAACAAATTTCGGTACGCATCGGTACCAGATAACGATTGGTGCACTATTTTGGCCATGAAAACCGATGCGTACCCAAATTTCGGCCGCATCTCGAGCTCCATTTTTATATACAAGGTTCCAAAGCGATCATAAAACTTCCATCGACAGTGATGTAACCCAGTGTTCTAATTATTTTCATGAATGAAACTAAAACAGGAAAGGGAAAGGTTAGGTTGTCATTCACTGCTCAAAAGCAAGAACGAGAATTAGAAGGAACGAGTGAGCTAAAACTAAATTAAAAAAATGAAAGAATTTATGTAGAATGAGAATGATATAATGAAATTACGAATGTAGGCTATAGAGAATACAAGTATCCACTTTGTTAGAAAGTTTGGTGGTGACGCAGTTGAATGGTGCAAGTATAAATTATATATTGTCATTTTACCCCACTCATTAAGAGGTGAGTGGAGAAGGTGGCTCTTACAGACTTTACTTTCATACAATTATTTATGCTCAGTGCTGGAAATTTCTCTAAATAAGAATAGGACTGTAAAAATTGTTTAAAAAATGTTTTTGTATACATACTGACATAATTTTTACTATTATTGTAAATTTGGATCTGTGTGTTTGATCCATTCATGCTCTTTTATTGGGAGCGGCACTATTGAGGGCCGTAAAGGACAGATCTTGCTGGAGTACATTGATCAATGTTCACTCATGCAGCCAACCATCGCAAAGCGACATCGGCGTAGTGACATTACATGACATGACATGACATGGATCTGTGTGTGATTGTTTTCCTAGCTACATCGCTTTGCTGAAAGTCAGACATGTCCGACTTTGGATGTATTGACAATAAACATGCTTTCTTCACTGTTGGTGGCCAATACAGTCCTCAGTCTACCTCATGCTCTGAAGATGTAAGGTTATAATACATTGTCGTTTTGTTGCATTTATGCTAAATTGTGATGGCCAGCCGAAGGGTTAGGTGCAGGTTAATACAAATGGTTTTTGCAGTGAATTGCAACGTGTTCTCTTTTAAGGTTCAGTGCAATCCAATATGACCTACACAATGTACAATTGCAGTGCTCAGAAGATTGAATGGAAAGGGAAACAAAGGCAGAGCAATAGGATAGACAATTTATAAATATGAGAATATAACAAGCCTTGTACTAGAAAACTAGAGCACTGGGTTCGACAATTGACCAAATACATTGTTCATACCCAGCCAATCAGCCATCAGGAACTGCAATCTTAGATTTACTATGTGTTGATTGTGTTGCGTCTATGATCTTTTACTCTTAGTGTCTTGTGAAATATGTTTTTTACCAAGCGAAAGTTTGATCTGCGGCAGCCAATATCCATTTATATTTTTTTCTATTCATGAATAAATCCAGATTTTGATCGTCCCTGATGTTGCTCTGCAGCTTTAAAATAATGATTCCAAATCCAAAAATGGCTAGTACACACGTTTTCTCATTCAGCACCTCATAGTATTGAAGAAATGAAATGTTCATATTCTTGGAGTTGATTGTATGGCTGTTTGAATTGTTCTCTGCTGCAGGAGAAATCAAGTGATGATGACAATGACTTCGACGATGATGATGATGATGACCGTAGAGTCATTGTTGGCGTTTGTGCCATGGCAAAGAAGTCCAATTCGCGTCCAATGCAGGAGATACTGGAACGTCTGACTCGCTTCAAGCACATACAGACACTTGTGTTTGATGAAAAAGTGATTCTCAATGAGCCAGTGGAGCGGTGGCCGGTCTGTGATTGCCTCATCTCTTTCCACTCAAAGGGTTTTCCGCTTGATAAGGCTGTTCAATACACTGAACTATTCAAGCCATTTCTTATCAATGACCTCATGATGCAGTACCAGCTTCAAGATCGGTAAACATTTTAGATTCTCTTCAAAATGTCGCTTTAGGGCAACAAATATTCAAATAGGCCACCAGAAATTTGCACCAAAAAATTGGAAAAAATGCGCATCAAAAATGATAAATTTGTGCAAGTTTTGTGCAAGTTAAAAAAACTTGTAACAAACTTTATTTTTTCACTGAATCAGTGTACCAAAGTATCTAACAGTGTTTTTATTATTAGTTTATAGCTTTGGCATCCTTGAAATTAGACAATAAGGCAAAACATACAGGTATGAGGTTCCTATAAATAATCATGGTATTAATGTATTCAGATGATTGCAGAGAATAATAATCTTCGGAAAAATATACGCCCACCAAAATCTACGCTCATTACATAATAAAATGTTACTTCAAGATAGTGTATGCCTATCAAGCACCAATTTACACGACATACTGAGTAGTATACTTGATGATGCCTATAGGTTAAATGTATTTGTTTTGTCACAAGCCAAGAGATTCCTCAGTTCCAGTAGTAGTAGAATTGACTTCACTTTTACATGCTTCCATTTAGTTGGGAAATGATCATCTGCAAAGGAATGGTTGAATGGTTGTAGAACTGATACATCTGATTGTTTACCTGCTTCTGTCTGGCTTTTGGTGCACTGTTTGTTCAAACGCGTTGCCATTTTTTTTCAGTCTCGGCTGTGCTGTGGCACCTTTAAAGTCATTTTTCTATTATTGCACACTGGCTGGATAGGAGTTAGTATTTAATTAAAAATATCAGTAGACAATTACACAACAGTGACGGAACTGGTAGCGCAGTAGATAACACACTGACGTAGAGAGCAAGAGATAGCTAGTTCGAGTTCCCGTTGGGCGGACATGTTTTGTAGGCTGCTATTAGCGCCGTGTATTGCAGGCTATCTGTTCTGTTAGTAGTTAAGTTTAACGTTAATTAAGATTCCTGCATAACTTGTACACGTTGTCCTGTAGTATGCATGCTGCTTCTTCATTTAATGGTGTCGGTAACATTTGTAACAATGCTGCTTGAAATATCACTGCACCCTGATTCATCTGTGACTTCTCAGTGGATGTGGCGTACTTTTCACAAGTTTATTTTTGAAGTTGACTCCTCACACTGACAGTTCTTGCAGTAGAACTCTGGCCATTTTCCAGACTTGTTCTGAATGTTTTTAGTGCTATGTAGCTGGACAAATTGTGTTGTATTGTATACAAACATTTATAAAGCGCCTCTACTAGGGTGAACCTTCAGAGGCGCTCCCAGTGCGCAAGGCCACGAGAGAAGAAATAAGTTTTGAGGAAAGAAAATGAGGAGGATGGATTACCAGTTAGAAGTTGAGACCGAGTAGATGGAGACAGAGTATTCCAAAGAGAGGGGCCAATTGATGTAAAGGATCGGGACTGAGCCATAGCCATTCTAGTAGGAGGAACTAAAAGATCAAATCTATTTGTGTTATTACTGATCAACCTTTCTTTGGTGATTGCTCAGTTAGATTAGATTTATGAATATTTTAAAGGTTTTTGCTCACAGTTTGTCTCTGCAGTTGATTGCATTTCATTGTTTTAGTTCGAAGGTGTATCAGATTATTTCGGAACAAGGAATTGAAAAACCTCGATCTGCAATACTTCGGCGAGATTCTACTCAGAGTAAGCACATATTTCTTTGTGATATTAATCATGAGATTTCTGGTTTTTACTTTGGTTTCACCGTGATCTACATGGTCAAAAGCAGCAGAGGTTCGGTAATAGATCCCTTGTCAAAAGCAAGGACAAGGTTGGCCGCTTCCTTGGAGTAGAATTGACTGAAGAGGCGAAAGCAGATTGTCTGCATAGAGATAAGTGTAGAGCCGAGTGTTTACTACTTTGTATTAAGAAGATGAGCAATACTAAATTGAATTAAGTTGTATATATATGATTGTGTGTATTGGATTGTTTTTGTTGTTGTACTATCCTAGGTTCTCCTTTCATTGAAGCGGATGACTATATTGAAGTGGATAACATGGTCTTTCATAAGCCTTTTGTCGAGAAGCCTTTGAGTGCTGAAGATCATAATGTTTACATTTATTTTCCTGCTAGTGCTGGTGGAGGAAGCCAAAGACTCTTTAGAAAAGTAGGCTTCCTTTGTTTGGCTTCTCTTAAAGTAAGCTCCACTCTTATATGTCACTACATTTCTTTGAAGAGCTTCAGAAGTTTCATCAAATAGTTTCAATGGTTTTATTTTGTTAGTTTCCGTGAAAATTTGCAGTTGAATGGGGGGAGGGGTGGGGAAGAGAAAAATAATTGAGATTTACTTGAATCAAAGATTTACTGTTCAGTTTTCAGATAAACATATTTACTAAAACAATTGATAAGAACCAGAAAGAATAACAAAGAAATTTGATAGACTTTTTAATGTTAAGCAATCAGACACTTTTTCAGAAGCTAACATAATCAGACTAAACACCTCATCCATTCTGCAAGGTACCAGTTAGCTTGGATCATTGAAAAACTGTATTGTCTATCAGTGCTGCCTCTCTTGGTTCTGACAGCAAGCATGCATTGTAAAGATTTTCTCGCCGCCATTCCTCTCATTAACTAACTTTTCTGAGCAAATTTAATGTGTGTGTATGTGTGTGTGTGGAAAGCAAAGGGTCGGGATATGAGGCATTTAGGACCATTTGCTATTTGATTTGTATTGTTTTGCTGTTGCAATTCATTCTTAAGCTGTTCAATGTTTTTTACATTTAAAACTTATCTGATGTGAGCTTATTTACTGATATGTGACAATGTCTCGTGATCAAATGACCTTCTAACTGCTTTTGCTGCCAACAGATTGGTTGTCGTAGCAGTGTCTATTCACCGGTTAGCACTGTCCGTAAATCTGGTTCATACATCTACGAAGATTTCATGCCAACGGATGGGACAGATGTCAAGGCAGGTCTTCAAAATAATTAACTTGCATAATTTATCATTAGGCGTAGAAAAAAAATTGTTGTGTTTCCGGTAACCCGACCGACCCATTTTACGGCCGCGACTCAAAAATTTTTGTAAAAATTTTTTATTAAAAAAAATATTTTTTTTCAAATTTATTTTTATTTTTTTAAAATAATTTTTTTTACATTTGTATTGACATAACATAAGAGACATCAACATAATGAAATTAATAGGACTTTCTAGAGCAGTTTTAGGTGCAGACAGTCGGGAAATAGGCGGTTTATACTTGCTTAGAACACATACTTTGTTTCAGCGTGCAAAAAAGACTAGTGGGGTATACTTTTTCGGATAGTCACTGCATAAAAATATTTTACCAAAATAAAAATATTTTCCGACCTACCTACCCAATTTTTTTAGCTCTGTTACCGGAAACACAACATTTATTTTTTTAGGCCTTATTTTCATGCACATTTTTCTAGTGAACTTCTGGTTTTGTACCTAGATACAAATTGCATTTCATTTTACTGGTCTTGTAATATATGAATGTGATACGTGAATGTACACTTTGTATGAACAGTGTATGAATAGGGATTTGCAATAAGGTTTATAATGAAAGTCGTGTGCGTCTTTGAACTTTCATCTGCTTTGTTAAGTTGACAATATTTGTGATTGTTGTTGTCATTTGGACAGACCTGTGTTGCATCTGAAGTTATGTTATAGTGTGTTTATTTGTTATGGTGAAATTAATCATTTTTGCATCTGAAAATGTAGGCATTGTAATTTATTTTGAAAGAGACAGATTGGTATTTGTTTGATAATAGATCCACTAACCTGCTTTTCTGCAATATTCTTCTTGGCTGAGACATTATGTAATTGTCAGCGGACAATGTGTAAGCATGCTGTACACTCAGCTAAACCAGTTACGTCTTTAGCACAGTTGTTGTAGTGCACAAGGAATCAGGTGATGGTCAGTTTAAGTAATAATCCAACAATCTGGTTGAAATCCAGTTGGTCAGTGAGACCAACTGTAATTAGTCCTAGTTTCATTGAACAACGTAGTCATGGTGTGCTTGTGCGTTCGTTACAGGTTTATACAGTTGGCCCTGACTATGCTCATGCAGAAGCTCGGAAGTCTCCAGCCTTGGATGGAAAGGTGGAAAGGGACCGGGATGGTAAAGAAATTCGCTATCCTGTTTTGCTCTCTGCCAAGGAGAAATTGATTGCAAGAACCGTCTGTCTAGCATTTAAGGTCTGTCTTGTTGACTGCTTAATGTAATATTTATTGAATATGGTAATGTGTATTGTATAGTGATAATCTCTAAGTCCATGGGGGGAAATGAAGTATTTCAGGACTAATAATGTAAGTGTACTTTTGATACGCATAAAAATAACTGAAGAATAACAGTGAAATGCAGTTTTATGTTATGTGAGTCTAAGGGCTAAATGTATGGAGATAAAGTGGCTTGAAATTAAACAGACTCCATTTCTCACAAAAAAGCTGTACTTATAAGTTTCAGGAAAATATTTGTGTATGGGAATTTCATGGAAATTCCTTAAAGAATGAGCCAAAAATCAAATATGTCAGCCTGACAATGAAATTCTCAGACTTTTCCTTACTTACTTAGTACTTAGTCCTTCCTCACGCTTGTGGAGGGAGGGAGGCACAGGTGGAGCAGAAATCTCGAACCAAACTTCTGCCTTGGCGACAATATTCTTGATGAGTAGAGGTGACCAGAACAAGCCATATAATAATTAAAATATGCATAAAGTCATCATTACTTAACTGTTGTCATCTGTGACCTTGGAATCTGAATCACAAAGTACCAAGAGCAGAAGCCTGCAGTCATTACTTTTCTTTGACATTACTTGCCATTTAATGACCTTTGACATTGTTTTGACCATGCCAGGCATCTATTGAGGATGCATATAAATACAAATTATAATACATATATTTCTATATAGTACTCCACAATGTTTCAAGCATACTTTTATTAAATTTTTACACGTTTTTAAACTTCTTGTCAAACAAAAACCCATCAACTTATGTAGTGTGTGATGTAGTTAATTTTTGCATTCTGCCATTTTGTAGATACCTTGAATGTTTGTATAAACATTAATCAGTGAAGATGGTCTTTGTTTCTTCCAGCAAAATGTCTGTGGTTTTGATCTGTTGAGAGCAAATGGCAAGTCGTATGTCTGTGATGTCAATGGTTTCAGTTTTGTCAAAACATCTCCTAAATATTATGATGACTGTGCAAAGATTCTGGGGTGAGTTTGAGTTTTTTTCGCAGAATACTATTACTAATTTAATGCAATACTATTTCTTTGTTGTTAAGCTTAAATTGATGATGTTAGAGCGGAGGAACATTATGATGATAAAATGTGCTGAGAGTGTAAAGTGCACTCTTGAGGTAGAGGCTGAATGTATTTGTGAGATATTAATTAAATTGGATCGTTGAAATGGTGCTATAGGAGCAAGAAGAGAGACTGCATTCATGTTGTAAAATAGTAAACCTTTCTTTTCTGCATTGCTTGCATTTCTTGTCTTGTTTGCTGCTTAAAGTTTTTTGATAAATTGATATTTGCTTGAGCTGATGTGATGTTTGCTTTTATAGTAACATGATCCTCCGACAATTGGCGCCAACATTGCACATTCCGTATAACGTAACCTATCAGCCAGAAGATATTGCCATTGTGCCGACCACTTATGGTACCATGTGGGTATTACTGTCACACTTGTCAGTCTCTGCATGATGGTCAAATGCTTAATTTGCTTATGTAGTTAAAATAATAATATATTGACGACAATTTCTATGGCGCCGTAACACAGCACATGCCGTTACAAAGTCGCCTCTACAAAAACACAAACACAATCAGTCAAAGGTATGCCTTAGAAAACATATATGTCTTCAGTCGAGATTTGAAAGCCTCAACTGAGTTGGCCGAACGAACAGAGGGAGGCAGACTGTTCCAGCAGCGGGGGCCAGCCATTGAAAAATCACGCTCCCCGAAGCGTGTTCTCGTCCTTCACACATACAGATCTCGTTTCACACTGGATCTCAGCGCAAGTCCAACACCCGACAAAGGCGTCTGCACGCAGTAGGATTTGAGGTAGTCCGGTACTAGGCCATGTAGTGACTTGTAGACCAGCAATGAGAGTTTGAATTCAATGTGGTACGGTACCGGAAGCCAATGCAGCACGTCACGTAGTAATGGCGTCACTTGATCGTATTATTAATTATTCAAAACCGCCTTTTTAATATTCTCAGTTTTGCATATTTGTAGGCTACTTAGTATTGGTAAAAAAAAGTAGTCAAGTGCGCAGTGGACACCTCCGGGCTGTCAGCCCATGGATAAAGAAGAAGAAGACTTAGTATTGGAATTTCCATTATCAGGCAGATTTATCTCAGAATCAGCCAAAAATACTATTGGGCCAAGGCCTTTCTTACCTTTTTAGTCACTTGCTACTTCGCTTAACCTAAACTCAAGTGCTATGGAACACATTATAAAATGTCATCACTGTGGCATACTCATGCTGTTTTTATGAATTACTACTGGTATTACTGCAGAAATATACGTAACTTTGCAATCTTGAACATTAAGGTAAATTTAGAGTTGCAATTGATCTGTAAGAATCTTGTAATCATTTGTGTTCAATGTGTAACTGTAAGTTTACTTTATTTGCATTGCGTTACATTATATTAAGCTATTGCCACTGCAAATTTAAAATAAAAACCCTATAAATATTAGGCATTATATTGTTCTTACATGAATACATGTGAGGAAATATTATTTTGACATTACTTTAAAGTTCTTGCCGAGAGCCTCTTCTTGTAATAAAAGCCATCAGTCCTACTTTCATGGCATCATGGGTCTTCTTTTATGAAAGTGTGTGAAGGTCTATAATTTATTTACAACCTCTTAGCATTGCTAAAATAATGTCTTTGAATGTGACATGCTTTATGTGTCCTTTTGTTGCAATTCTGTTGGACTTGGTGTCACAGTTTTATTGAACAGGGCCACTGTTCTATATTCTGCCACTATATTCTGTGTAAGAATAGATGCTGTTAATTATCCATGGTAATTTTTTTCTATTAGCTGACTAGCTGTATGCATGTGTGCAGTGGTTCTGTGTTGATTGATATTCTGTTGAAGGATGGAGCTGCGATGTGTTGTCGCTGTTATTCGACATGGAGACAGAACACCGAAGCAGAAGATGAAGATGGAAGTGAGACATAAGAAGTAGGATACATTATTAATAATAATATTAATAATAATAATAATAATATGCAGTTGATGCAGTTTAGCTGATGAACAGCGTGTCATGATGTAAATGCTACAGAACAACGTACATGTATGTTTGTTTATCAAAACATGCAATTTACTTCATTTGAAGTAGATCACCCATTTATTGCTGAGTCATGACTGTGCGACGTGTGCTTTTAAGTGTTATGGTCTTTTACTTTAACATGTTTAATTCAAATGAAAGTACGGTTCTAAATTATTTTTAAGATCTTTGTTTAGGACAGAGTAAGTTTTAATGGTGCTAACAGTTCTTCAATCAGAATGTACTTACGTAAAGTTGTCTGTTGTAAAATACCTTTTAATGGTTGCATGGTTTTTTGATTCACTGACTCTTACATGCAAAGTGCTGTGTCCCCCTTCTCCATCTTCTCACCACAGCTATGAATCAAAGTCTACAGTACCGCTGTCTGCTACTGATTGTTGCAGGCATTTGTTTGTGTGTGCAACTCTCTCTCTCTCTCTCTCTTTCTCTCTTTCTGTGTGTGTGTGTGTGTGTGTGTTTGCTATCAGAGGCATTTTGTGCCTTCAGGACCATCATTTATTATGAAAGCATCTGGATATAAACTGGACACTAGAATCTTGTAGCATGTTTTGGCATACTGGATTTTTTAAAGTTTCTAGAAAGATGCTACATAGATTGCTAGCTATATATACAATTCTACAATTCTATACATGTTGATACATGCACTATATACATATAGTTCATATACACAAGAATTCATCTCCTGCTACCACCAGTATTCAGAAGTTTTGCTCATAAAAACGGAATATTTGGATAGATTGAATAAAATAGAATCCAAATTAACATTTCTAATCACAATTAGCTTTTTGGGCCCCTAGCAGTCTCTTATTGTACTGTAGTGTACATGAAGGTCTCTTTTGTTTGCACTTGTCATTTAAGTTAGCGGTCCGCGAGTTAAAAAAAATTATTGCCGATCCGCGGCCTGCAGAAGTTTGAGAACCACTGGTCTATACAATCTATGCACTCATGCTTAGCACAACTTTGTACATATTTGATAAGGTGTGAAAACTGTGAATGTGTGGTGCAGGGACATTGTTAAAAAGTTCAGTGTTCTATAATCTCTGCCACCGACTTTACTAAAGTCTCATTTCTCCTTGATGTTGATTGATCTGATTTTGCATATATTGCAGGTTCTTTGATCTGTTTGAGAAGTATGGTGGATATCAGGTTGGTCAATTGAAGCTGAAACGTCCAAAGCAGCTTCAAGAAGTTCTTGATATCGCACGATTCCTGTTGGCCGAGGTCAGCAGTCACCAGGATCCAGAGATCGAAGAGAAACAATCCAAGCTTGAACAGCTTAAAGCAGTGCTTGAAATGTATGTTTGTTAACTTCTATCATAAATTTGCATTTAATGTATGAACCTGAAGCCCTGAATACAGGGAGAAGAGTAGGGTAAGCGTACGGTTCTTGCTCATTTATTGTGTCTGACTAAGAGAAGATTTGGTAAGTCTAAAGTTTGCAGAAGTTTGTTTTTATTATGACATTGTGTAGTAATATTGATTTGTATAGTTTTATGAGGCACCTTTTGATTGTACTTGATTGGGGCTTATTATGCAGGCCAGTCTTCTGCCTTTGGATGTAGCTATTTGTCTTTTGTTTGTCTAGTAAGTTATGTGGGTGCAGCTTGCCCATGACTGCTACAGAAAAGAATTTAAGCAGTTTTTATACTAGATGCTGTGTTGTTAGTTTCATTTCAGAGTTGCTATTCTGCTGAAGATTGTTCTTTTAATAAACTTGATAAAACTTTCTGTTGCATTGATATATATATATATATATATATATATATATATATATATATAATGTTGAGAGCAGCTGTTGTTGTGTGATGCTGCTTTGCTTTTGCCTGAGATCAATGTTTGCCTCTTGCTCTCAGGTATGGCCATTTTTCCGGCATAAATCGCAAAGTACAGTTTAAATATCAGCCAAAAGGTGCGCCAAAAAAATGTTCGTCTGATGATGATGGTTTGTATATCTCTTCATCAGATTCATTCGCATTATAATCTAAGTTGTGTTTGTCATGGATTTGTAATTGTAACTTGCAGGTAATTTATTTGCAATGACTGAATAGTAATCCTGTGCAACTGTGAGACTGAGATGGGTGCAGTTGACTGGATTGCTTCAGTCATTGCATTACTTACAGATTAATTGGGTTTCTTACTGAAGTAGGTCATGAAAAGTGTCTGATCTTGATGCGTTCATGACTTACATCTGTAGACAATCTTCGTAAAGTGCATTCGGGTAGCTCCAGCCTGGGCCAACAATGCCAATAGCTTTCACTTGACTTACAATGAAATTTATTGATCTCAAATGACAGGTACCGATTCTCTGGAATTAATCGAAAGATTCAGATGAAGTACCAGCCATGCGGCTATGCCGAGCATTGGCCCACCACCAGCAACAGTCTGTATTACTTTGTTAATCCTCTTCACTGTTCACTCTCAGATTGCATCTCCATTGATATGAGAACGACTCATGAAGTCTGGCATGTTGCAGTGTTTCGATTGGTATATGAGCATTTTCTTGCCTATTTGCTTGTCATGGGTAGTCTAAGATTTGCCTGGAGACCCTTTGACTTGGAAGACAGTGGATGATTTGTACTTTGGTTTGTGATTATTGGTTGGGTCTAATTTTGGCCTTTATTTTGAAGCATGACAAATTTAATATAACTTTGTCTTGCACATCACTGACAAAGTTGACAATAGAAGTCTAGTTGGTTTATCCAAATGCAACAAACTAACAAATATTTTCATACCATCAAAGTCCTTTCTTTAGTGATATATCAGTCGTAAAAAATTATTCCTAATTTTAATTCTAATTCAGTTATAAGGTTCTTATTCAGTTCTAACTCTCTTCTAATTCTGAAAAATAATTTCAATTTAGTTCTAATTTGAGGTTTGAAATAATTTCAGTTTGAATTCCTTTTCTGAAAAGTATTTTTTCTAATTTAGCTATCAAATGACAGTGTGCAAATCAATTACTCCTGCTGCTCGCCAGTTCTGACTTCAAATGTTTTGTTCGGTTAAGACATTTCTAAAGACTTGCACATTCAATTTCATCGTCTGATAGAAATCTATGCAAAGAAAAAATGACTTATGCAGACGATGAATCGCAAAAATTATAGTGTAACAATAAAAATATTTACTTTAAAACTAATTTCTGTTTCTATTCATATTTGCATTCTTTGTAGGATATTTTGATTCTCATTCTCGAACTAATTTCTAATTTTCGTTCTTATGCTCATTAGCTGAATTTAATAATTATTTTACGTCTAATTACTATTCCGTTAACAAAAGTATCTAGATCTGCTTTTCTTCTTCAAGAATACGAAAGAAAACTCGAGAAATAAAGTGTGTAATGCCTAAATACTGAACATGTTTTAATTCATGTATCATAAAGAGTAGAGCAGATGCATATCTTCTTCTCCTCCGTCATTGGTGTGACGATGAGGCCTTTGTGAAATTTCTCCAAACTTCTATGTTCCTGATTGTTTCACCGATCAGAGCAGATGCATATAATACCTGAATAAATTTTAGGACTGAAGTAAAAATATTGATGAAAAGTGTATTTAGTGCACACAAGTGCAACTGCTTTGAACTGCCCTTTTTAAAAACTATTGTTATGACACATTTGGCTACGTGTTTTTTAAAAAAATCAATTTTTTAACAGTAAGCAGAATTGTCTAAATCAGTTGTTAACTTTATGCCAAGCTGTTAGGGAGAGTCCAAGTAGAATGTTCTTGAATTTTGTACAATGTTGTACATCGTGCAATTGCATTGTGAGAGTTCAGTGGAGAGCGAGTTGCGTGCAACCTATTTTATGTACGATTCTGCATAGCATGTGGTTATGCCATGGCTCTCAATTATGCTTTTTAATTTACAATCAAGGTGCATGAGCATGCTGAAAAGGAACTTGCTGTGTAGTGCTGCATAGTGTAGACCAAGATATAGTGAATCTATTGAAAGTCCAGGGCAGAGCTTGATTTTGACCTACTGGCATTGCCTTGTCCTTTTGACTGCCAGTAAAGATGTATCACACTAGACAGATACAGTAGAACATAAGATATTTATAGAGTTATCTAAAGAGATTTAGTATTTCAGATCTACTAACCTACGTTGTCAGAGAGAAAGCATCAGTATAGAACAAACAGTATAAAGGTAAAGCTAAAAGTGCTATTTATTTGAGAAATTTATATAGCGCCTCTTCAAGGTAGGCTACTCAGAAGCGCTCCCGTCCCAACCACGGCTAAATAAAGCAGTTTTCAGGTTCTTAAGGAACAGAGCGGAGTGACTAGTGGCTATATCCAAGCCAGAGTTTTGAAAGAAACTGTAAAAGAACCCCATAGAGGGTCCAGAACATGAGATCACACACAAGGAAATTGAACTAGCCTTAGAGCGGATGAAAAACAGCAAAGCCCCGGGACCATCTGGAATGACGGCCGAGATGCTTAAGGCGCTAGATAAGGATGGTATTGAATGGCTTTACATCATTTTAAATAATTTCATGAGGCAGGAAAAGTTACCGGATGATCTTAAAGCAAGTGAAATTGTAACAATCTACAAACCGAAGGGTGATGCAATGGAGTGCGGCAACTACAGAGGAATCAAACTCCTGGAGATTGGATTGAAGGTGTATGAGAGAGTGATCGAACATCGGATTAGGCAGCAGGTCAAGATACAAGATAACCAGTTTGGTTTCATGCAGGGTAGGGGCACGACAGATGCAATATTCATACTTAGACAGGTACAGGAAAAGGTCCTAGAAGGAAACACCAAAAGATACTGGACCTTTGTGGATCTGGAGAAAGCTTTTGATAGGGTACCGAGGGAGGTGGTATACTGGAGTCTGCGAAAGAAAGGGGTAACAGAAAAGATTGTGAGGCTAATAATGTCCATGTATGATGGGGCGCGCACCTCGGTGAGATGCAGAGCTGGAGGCACAATTGAGTTTGAGATACAAGTTGGATTACATCAGGGATCATGCCTAAGCCCACTGCTATTCGTCATCGTCATGGATGCGATATCAGAAAACATCAGAAGAGAAGTACCATGGGAGATGCTGTACGCGGACGACCTCATTTTGGCTGATGCTTCAGCAGATAGTGCTCAGACAAGCTTCACCAGTTGGAAAAAGACTTTGGATAGTAAAGGCCTCAAAATAAACGCCAATAAAACGGAGACTATGGTATGATCAAGATCAGATGAGGCTTTACTGGTGGTGGATGGTGATGGAAACGCGTTGAAGCAGGTGGAAAATTTCAAATACCTGGGGTCAATAATGCATGCAAAAGGTGGATGCGAGCAGGATATCAAACACAGGATAAAAGCAGCTTGGCAGAAATGGAGGGATCTATCTGGTGTGTTGTGTGACCCCAAGATCACAGTTCCACTCAAAGGAAAGATATATAAGACGATGATACGACCTCTGCTGATTTATGGAGCGGAAGCATGGACGCTGAGAAGAACAGAGGAGGAGCTTCTGGAGAGAACGGAAATGAGAATGCTGCGCTGGATACTTGGGATTACCTTGAAAGACAAGCAGAGAAATAAGAACATCCGAAGGAAAGTAGGAGTAGCTTGTATTTCCGACAAGACACGAGAAGCCAGACTGAGATGGTATGGTCATGTGAAGTGAGCGGAGGATACCAGCATCAGAAGAATAATGAAGGCAGAGGTACAGGGAAAACGCAGTCGGGGACGGCAGAAGAAGAGATGGATGGACATGATCCAACAAGACCTGAAACATCTCAAGCTGAGGCCAGACGATGCTGGTCAAAGATCAATATGGAGACAGAGGATCCGAGTGGCTGACCCCTCCCCAGCGAGGGACTAATTCAAGCCCGAAGGAAAAGAAGAAGAGTTTTGAAAGAAACTGTGATTGTTGAGTGTGCACTCCGCATATGGCTGATAATAATAATCAATAATCTAAGGTTAAGAACTTCATACAGTATATCGATACCAATTCTATTCTATTTACGTTCTTATAAAGCATCTCTCGTTGTACAACTCAATCAGAGAGAGGCACTCTAGTGAGAAGAACCCATAGAAAAAAGAAAGTCTTTTAAAAGAGATATGACAGAAACAAAAGTGCCCCTAAATAAGATCTTAACGCCAGTTATACCAGAAAGGTCGTTCCATCAGCAACAGAAGCATGTTGTTGTATTGGCCTTCCTGGTAGCTGTCCAAACCATACAATATCAAAAAAATACATGTTCAAGTTGACCAGTGACTTTGCCCTTTAATTCTTTTTTTACACAAAGTGAAAAAATTTAGCATGCTGTGACCTGCCCCTTGAAATCACCCCACGACCACGTTGGGTGATTTTCAGTCATTCACTTTCAGTCTGTGCACATTGACTTTCCTTTTCCCTTTTTTGGTGGCAGCAACTCATGCGAAACATGCCCCAGGACAGCAACAAAAGTCAAGTCTCACAAGTTTGAGAGAACTTTTACTTATAAGTCGGATTGTTGCTGGGCTGGTGTTGCAAGCCAATCAGTTTGTTCCTGTCCTGCTGTCCAACAAACTTGCCAGTGCAGAGCTGAGCACTCGTGCCATCATCATTGCTTTTGCAACACATCATAAAAATGTGAGCTGTTATGATATTATATAAAGGACTGATGATGGCTTTACCTCATTACTTGGCTATATGCTGCTCAAAACATAGGGTCTCAGTATCCGCCAAATTAAATCAAAGATAATGTAGAAACATGATTTCTTTTTGCTGTTTTGTTTTGTTGGATTTTAATGTGAGACTGTCCAGAATCAGCGCAAGTCATTTCAGCATCGCCCCATTAGCAAGTCAATATTTCTAGAAAATTAATGCACCCAGTTGATACTTGTAGAATTAGATAATATTTAGATTTAAGATTTCAAACTTCTAATGTGCGTTAAGAACTAATTAGATGTACTTTTTAAAATACCTTGCTTCTGAGAAGATTCTAACCCAGTTCTCTTAAAGGGAACATTTTTATTGTTTGAGACTTTCGCATTTGATGTGATTGACTGTGCTATGTGATATGCATGTTTAGACTAACCGTCTAAAATTATCAACGTTCTGGAAAATTTCAATGATATCAACAGAAGTGATGATCCTTTTTCAATCAGTTAACTGTTCTTGTATATTGCTCTGAGATAATTCACAGTGCACACTGTACAGTTATCATCAGATTAAAATAGGTTATTACAGCAGTTCCCAAACTTCTCTGGGTCGGGGCCTACTTGTGAATTTCTTGTCAGTTTCGGTATCCACTGTGTAAAATTTAGAATCATGTACTAAAACCAATTTGTTTCATAAATTCACATTGAAATATGTGGATACAGTGCATGGAAATTGGCATGTAAAGCATTAAAAGGAAACTTAGATATCTATTGCAATTCAAAAGCAACTATTTTACCATAGATGTAATGTAGCAATGTGACTAAACTTAAGTAGCAAAATCAATGTGATCAATGAGTCTATGTATCGCTCGTAAGTAAGTCAATGCATGTTTCGAAAGAAGTCGGACACAGTCTCAGTCGGCTGTGCTCAGTCTATTCCATTCTATTCTATAAATATAAAGCATTTTAATATTGAATTCACGATATTTAATTAATGTAGTTTATTTTAGTAGCAGATGTTTTTAATAATCTTGTAGTGCTAAATGTGACGGTCATTGTTTTCTGTTCGTATACACAAACACACATACAACTGCAAGAGCTAGTTTATAGCCCAATCATAGCCAAATGCTGTCAAACAAAAATTCTGGGGAAAAATAGCAACCCACTTGGTAGAGCTTTGTGACCCACTTGGGCCAGGACCCAGAGTTTTGGAAACGCTGTGTTGTAAGATTATCAATTTGTTTTGCTGATCATGTTACTACATACAGATTACAGTTCTACGCATGCTAAGTTTTTGTTTTGGCTGTTTGTTTTTTGTCAGAACCAGGTTTTAGTTGTGGGATGCAGCATGATGCCATGAGCAATTCATCTTCAGACTGTCTTCTAGAACCATCTCTTGTTCTGATTTTGAAGTGGGGTGGAGAGCTGACACCTGCTGGAAAGATTCAAGCGGAAGAGCTAGGAAAGGCTTTTCGGTGTATGTACCCTGGAGGCCAAGGTATGCATTGCTGGTGTCTCTCATCATCTCAGCCACTGCTCTGTCTTTCTCAGTGTTTGGTTATAATGCATGTTTGAATCAAATGCAGATTTTAACATGCACAACTGAAGAGGAATGTTCACTTACTTATTTTCTTTTCTTGCGTAAAAATGTATTTTTCAAGGTGAAGTGAAGCCTGCTTGCCTGTTGAATGGTTAATTTCTTAAATTATACAGCCACCAGTCAAATCATGCGATTAGTTGACTCTTGAGTCCTTAGCAACAATTTTCTGTTGCCTTGAACTACTAATACATTGAGCAATGTTGCAGTTTGGCCTTCACTTCAATTGTTTCGCATTGCTGCATGACATATTGGTCATCTGCAGGTTTGTTTTGCTTCTCAAACTCTAACTATTGGTGAACTGTAAGATTTTTCTGCACGTGCTATTCATACAGTGAACCAGAACACCTTGAAATGGATGACTGAACTATCTGGTAGGATAAGCAGCCTAACTGCTTACGAAGTCGTGCCCCTAGAACTATAAGGTTCTATGTCAAATTTTTCGAAAATCAACCTAATGCTATATCCGTTATTGAGGTGACTTGGGCTATGTCCTGAATAGTTGAGATTAAATGGATACGCTTGCTTAAGCATTCTCTGAGTACAATGTAGCTGCTCCATGTCCAGAAATGTTGACAGTATTAAAATCGTCCAACATCTAGTAGTATTTCGTAAATTGGCTAAATTGGCATCAAGCTTGGAGACACTAGCCCCTCATTACTGAACGACTTCTGTTGAGATTATATGCATCATGTGACCGTACGTTACGTGCCTGAGTAATGTACGCATTTCGCACCCTATGCGTTATTGGAAAGATAACATACACGTACCGTGCACAACTACGTGTACATTAAAAATGTAATTTCAGTTGCACTGTTGCAGAATGTGCAGCATACATTTATGTAAAAATTGGTGTACATCCATGCAAATGATAATTTTTGTGGAAAAATCAATTATGTAGAATATCACGTCACTTTTTCACGTGGCAGCTGCAGAATGGAATGATGAGTGTAGTTTGCGCTGTTAATGACAGTTATTCCAGTTCAATGCTGAGTTCGATGCTGAGCAGATGAGTGATGCACATGAGTGATGCACATGAGTGATGCACGCACATGAGTGATGCACATGAGTGATGCACATGAGTGATGCACATGAGTGATGCACATGAGTGAATAGATTAATGTTAGTGTAGTCCAATGTACAGCAATATAACATACGTGTGCTGTACATGCATTATTGAAAAAATAAAACATACAGTACGTATGATCACAAGTTGGGGGCTATTTCCAATCCCAGAAGCGCTTCTAGGTTCCGCATGCCTTGGAATTGAACCTTTATTTTTGAGTTTTGATAATTACACTGATCTATCTGAATATGTGGTACTGGGGAACAAAGAATTAAGCAATTATTAACAATAGTTTAAAAATATGTTGCAACATGCTCAACATGAAAAGAATGCAACAACTGAGTGCGCCATTTCCAGTGTTGCAGTGAGTTTGAGCTGTACTAAGTGCAATGTAAAAGAAATTGTATCACATAATAATGTAGATCTGATTTCATGTAGTTGTGTAATGTGATGAGGGGATAAGTCCACAACAGCGATAAAACAGTTACACCTATCATAATTATCTAAAAATAACTTTTACTCTGTTTACATTCTGATCAAAATACATATATTATCATATTAGGGGGGACAACAGTGAAATTTGTCCAAAATTTTTAATTTGCCATCAATGAAACGGTGCAAAACATTTTCACCAGCAAATCTAAGAAATCATTTGTCTCAGTTTGGCAACAGGTGGACATAGAACAGTTTAGTTCTAGGGGGACGAAGTGCTAATGCTATAAAGTGAAAAGCTGACGATGGGACTTGCATGATGTTTAATTCGCTCATGAAGGTTCTATTGTTGCTTAAAAGATCTAACTGCCTGGGCAACTAAACTGTAATTAATTTCAAAAGTTTGGGCTGCTTAGTTTTACTAATGTTGCAAGCCTCTGTTGTGTTTATTGCTTTAAATACTCTTAAACATTTGGTAATGCAGTGTGAACCCATTACCATGAAGTTGTTATGGACCATGAATTTGTTATGCAGCGATGCATGAACGATACCAAATGTAAAATGGAATGATGCTGAAATAACCATAACTCTTCTCTAACTAAACCTCTGTGCAATACAACCTGCCTATCTATCATCATTTCTCTTTAGTCAGCATAAGTAATATTTTATATGCAGCTTGTGATCTGATATTTTGAAACCCTAAGAATTCAAATACTAAAACATTGGATGAATCCATATTTGACGAGGGCCTATGACAACAGAAGCCGCTGCCCTCGACAAAAATTTGGTCGGCATATTACAGCACTAACGAACAAGTCTATAACTAAAACATTCTAAGCGCATTAGATAAAATTTAAACAAGTTTGCACATGAAAATAATATTCACAGAATGTTGTTGGATTCATTAGCACAAGCAAAACATCTTGCACATGATTCAATATAGATAGCATCTATACAGGGTGCGGCCAAAAAAAATACCCCTTTACGAAAATCGCGATTTCTCAAAAACCGCTGCTCATTTTGTTATAAAACTTCACCAGTCTATTTGACACATATTTATCTACAACTTGGCTAAATTTAATGAAATTCGAATCATGAACACCAAAATGGTGCAACCCTGAAGTGAAACAATGCAATTTTCGTTTCAACAGACATTTAGTGACAGCAATAAGTAACAAAGTAACGGCGCAAACAGAAATGTAACAAAGTTCAAGGTTACTTATTGTTCTTGACAAGATTAGGCCACACTGTTAAGTTTTGTGCAATGAATGTTCGAAGTGAACACCGTTTGCTTTTACTCAAGCTTGCAGACGTTTTCGAAAGCCCAGAACAGACTTCTGAGTGGTCTCAAGTGGCAGGCCATTCCTAATGATTTGCAGCGTATTTTTCAGTTCAGAAATGTTCTTTGGCTTTGTGGTAAGTTTGTTGTAAGTCTCAAGCATTGCACCCCAGAGTGCGTCGAGTGCGTTCATATCTTGGGAATTTGGCGGCCACGAATCCTTGTCGATGAAGTCAAGACAGTGGCTTGTTAACCAATCTTGGGCCAGCTTGGCGCCGTGAGCGGGCGCTCCATCTTGCTGAAAAGGGAACTGATTTCCCAAGACAGTGTGACAATCATCGACAAGCTTAGGCAAAAGATTCTCCACGTAGTAGGCTACTTAGCATTGACTTTGACCTTCTCGTCAATGAATTGTAAGCGTTCTTTACCCTCATAGCTGACACATGCAGAAAGAATGATGTGGGGAGAGAACTTAGCTCTTTCGACCAACAGACGCTTGGATGGATATCGGCTTTTTACTTCTATACGCACAGAGTGCCACAGACACGATTGTTTTGATTATTAATTGGTTGATTGATGTAAAAGATCTTTTCATCGGTGAAGAACACGATCCGCAAAGCGGAAATGACGTAATTATGGCACACCACAGGCTATTTTATGTAAAAATATGATTTCTTATTTTGTGAATGCCTTGTTCAGTTGAAAAAATGAAGTTCTTTCTTCTGCCTGATGTCTTGATCACAAAAATAAAGATACTGGCATAAAATTTTCAGAGAATGTGTAAAAATATGTTACGAATAAGAATGAAAATATTTGTAACAAAATATTCGGCGGTTTTTGAGAAATCGCAATTTTCGTAGGGGGGTATTTTTTTGGGCCGCACCCTGTAGAGTTTATATTCATATAAGAGGTCACACCTTTCTTTTCGCTGCAATTTGAGTCTTGTTTCGGTTGGCTTCACCAGCTGTATGTGGCGTACTATTACAGCGTGCTGCCAAGACAAATGATTGATGTGAGCTGAACAATTCATGCCTCGCCTTAAGTATTCATTCAGGTTTCTCTCAGGGCAAGATTTCTAATGTGATTAGAACTAATGGATCAAGGTTTCTGAATATAAGCAAAAGATTCTTATGCAATTCAGCAGCTGAAGCATCACAATTAGCCTTAACAATTATCCACTCTTTTGTTGTTTTTCATTTTGATTACTGCATTGTCCTGTGGGTCTTGCAGCGACTCAAGTTGGGTGTTTGGATCTGGTCTTGCACACAACAGCATGTCTTATTGGTTGCATCACAAAATTCGGCCATGTCGCTGAATATGTGCATGATGTCATGCCCTGGCTCTCTTTCTCGCACTGGCTCACTGCCTTGCTTTGGCGATGCCAGTGTGGCCTCTGTTTATCTGCAGGAGGGCTCTACTGCTCCACTCCACCCAGTGCCATTGTTCTCCGCTCTTCTACGCAGGCTGAGCTTCTTGCCATCAGTTGTGGACTTCTATTATACAGTGCGATGCTGTTTTGTTGCTGACCATGCAATCTGGAACTAATGCCTAATGCCTATGTTGATGCAAGAGGATCTGATCTATAGATTTCAATTGCCCTGGTTTCATTGTGAAGGACCATTTGCCTGGACTCTCCGGATTTTAACCCAGCAAAAGCCTCAATCAGCAACAAAGCCAAGAACAAAAAGAGAATTGGAGGTTGCTTTGGAGTTGATATGGGAAGAGTTACTCCTGGAACCCATCAAAAAGGCTATCAGAAACCTTACAAAGAGACTCCGAGCACGTGTGGGTGTTGGTAGTGGACACATTGAACAAAAGTTGTGAAACAATATCAAGTTTGTTTGATAACAGTTATTTGAGATGTAACTGCATAAAATCGTTTTTGTTACCTTTTTGTTGCGTTGTATGTTTTTTGGAATATCAAAAAACAGTGGTTGGATTCACTAAAAGCCAAATAACTCTTGTTTTGTTTGAAATTTTTGGTAAAATTTGGCTGTGGTACACAAATATGAATTATTTTCAGCTCGTTAGGACGTTACTTGGCCCACCCGATAGACACAGATGCATATGCAGTTATGCATACCATCATGGTCTATTTTTAATATAATTCATACTTAAGCACATATGCATATATATATATATATATATATATATATATGCATACTTGTACAGTGCGTATTATCCATTCTTGTATAGTGCTTCGTAAAGATGTGTAATTGTTTAGTGGTTGATGCGCTGGAGTGTCAAAGTCTAAGAGTTTTGAGTTTAAGATCGCATTCAGGACAGTTGGAATCTGATCTAAGTTCATCTGATTTAAGCATTAAACTAATCAGACATGCAGTCAGTTTCCATATAGATCTGTGCTATCAAGAAGCAAGACATACTCAAAGTATTTTAAGATATTTAACACGGAGTTTAGCAATCGTTACCTTCATTTGACTTGAAAGAAGTCTACTCAACGTAGCGATTCATCTGAAGTTGTCGGTCAACACATCTGTCGTTTCTGTTATTGCATTCTCTCATATATATATATATTTACGACCTTTGAAGTGGATAAAAAGAGTACAACCAGAGTGATTAAATGTCTTCATCTTTTCGAAAACTGAATCTTTAGTACTTTTAACTTTTTAAGAAGCTTTTTATATTGTTCATTATGCGGTGTTAAAGTGTAGTATATCGTATATCTAACCTCATAGTCTATGATTGGGTGAACAGTGTGTAACAATTGCCAATCAAATCTAAAGCTTACAATCTTGTGAAGTTTCATGATTGTTATGCAACTGATTTTGTAATCTAGGACATTTAAGCAAACAGTGTGATTGGATATAATATTTTGATTCTGTCACTCACACTTGACTAAGCCGATGTTGTTGACTTTACTCAAGTGAACTTTATGAGTCGGTGTATATCCATGTGCGTATTTATTTCATATGTGATTTCTACTACTATTTCTACTACAGTGTGAAAGTTAAAATTTCATTGGAAGAATGTTTTTTATTTTTTTTTCTGATGTAAACAATGTTGTTTTAGGTTTTAATTTTTCATTCAAATTGTCTGAATGCTTTGAATGGTGTTAAACAATTAAGAGACTGAGATTGAATTGCTTAAGTTTTCTAAATAACCTTTGAACTCTGCAAATGCAGTGTGGACTTGTTAATGCACTTCTGTTCCGCTTAACAATGACGACGGATGATTTGTCGTCGAAGCTGTCATCGTAACATCTGCTATTTGGATAGTAACATCTGCTATTTGGATAGTAACATCTGCTATTTTAGTTACCGCATCATTCGAGACTTGCATTGCACTGATAAATAACGTTGACATTTTGATAAGACGTAGTATCATGCTTAAGCACATGTTTAGATATTTTCTTCAGCTTTATTTGATAATGTTGAGTGAAGCGTTGGCCGCTGTTCATTGCTGTTGGTTAAGACCAAGAGCTGAAAAACAGCGATTACACAGGCATGAAATGCAAGCCAACATTTAAGGTTTAATTTAATTTAACTCTTCTGATGGCATAGTGCATCATAAACAATGATGTCAATGATGTGATGTCTTTGCTAAAAATTAATTAATTTAAAGAATATTCATCTTTGTATATCCAAGGGGAAAAATTACATTTATTTATTAAGTTTATTTAACAGTGAAGGTTAAGCGTTAATTTCTTGAGGTATTTGAATGGACAAACTAGATGTAGAATAGATTATGTGCTTATGTGGAATAAAATGGTTGGAAGGAACTGATTGAGTAATGGTAGATGGGACTGCCAGTCGGATTGAATGGTCTGACCATCGAATGGATGGACAGACTGGACGTAGGAAGTTAGTTGGACAATAGATTTGGTTTATATAGCACATCATCAGATTACTTATCACCCAAAGATTTCGTGTTAACGGGTCTACCCTGAGCCACCTGTGGTGTCTTTCTGTGGTTTCTGTTGTTGTCTATAGTTTCTTTTGTTGTTCTTCTCAGATGGGACAAGTCTTGTAGTCTCTTGGTTGTCAGTGAGGAAGGGAGGAAGGAAGGAGGGAAGCTGAGGGATTGCCTCAGCCACAGATTTTCTGTAACTTAACGCCAATTTTTAAGGCTTTTCAGACGTTGCACTCAATTATTTGACCACCCGTTGCTTGAAAAATCGCTGAATTTTGCAGCTTTTGCCAGTTTCTTTAGCCATTCCCTTAAATCAGAGGTGTCAAAGAGCTGGCCCGCGGGTCATTTCTGGCCTGCCGACGATTTTTTTCTGGCCCGCGGAACCTTCCATAAAGATTAAAAAATTATTTTAAATGTTGTCAAAATTTAAAAAGAAGCAAAAAGTGTACATTGAATCAAGATCTTTTCATGACATTTGGACTTTTCTGGGCATTGGCTGACCAAGCTCGTAGCTCCCTCTCAGATCACTACCCAATTTTGCTCAGAAACTTCGACACCCTGGCCCGCCAATTGTTAGAAGATGTTCACACTGGCCCGCCACTTGTTGGAAAATGTTCACACTGGCCCGCCACTATAAAAGGTTTGACACCCCTGCCTTAAATAGAACTCAGATGAGACTGAACAATTTAATTATTTTTTTATGGATTGAATTAGAATATCTTCCATTGATGCTTATTTTTTTTATGCCTTTCTACGATTATTTTAAGTGCTTATTGTATTTATGTTCTGAGAGCTACCTCTCTCAGCTTCTGCTCAATGTGCTAATATTAATTATTCTGCTAAATGCTCAAAATATATTAATTATTCTGTTCAAATGAATTATGTTGGTAATATGATTTGTTCTGCTAATATTAACTGTGCTGCTGGATGTGGCAGAACAGTGGAGCCGGTGCTTCTGCAATATGCCACCATGAATACTGATATTCATGTATTAATATTGTTCCTAGAAGACAAGTTACTAGGGCTGTCAAAATTTTAGAAATTGGGTACACAAGCTCATTTTCAGTGGGGACCCCGTGAGTCGATCAATGGGAAATAACTCGATGCCCTGACTCACTAAGTAAAGAATCTTAGAAAGGAAATTTATGTTGTGCAGGAATGGCTAATGAATGGTCACTGCTGTCGGCAGCACTATATAAATTACAGATTACAGTACATTACAAGGAAATCGTGAATTGACTGAAGCAAGGCTTAGGCGAAATCGTTGTAATTGCGTTGATATGTCAATAATTATGGAGCGATTTTGCAATTCATTGAATGCCTGTCCTGATAAGACCTGAGTCCTGAAGATTTCGACAGCATTTGAGTTGTGAGCTGCAGAGAGAGTAGTGGTAGTCAGTCACATAACTTGTCTTCATTCTTCTCCTCAACAGTGTGTCCACATTGTTTTCGATGGTTTGCATGTTAACACAGCCATTTCGAATCAAGGGGATTTCAGGTTTTCATGATGTCAGGCTTCTTTCGAGTTCATTCATGGATTAATGTTGACTGTTCTACTGCAGACTTTGCACTCTAGGGACAATTGCCATCCTCCACAGAACCAGTGACAGAGAGAGAGAGAGAGAGAGAGACAGACAGAGAGACAGACAGAGACACATAGAGACAGACAGAGAGACAGAGAGATGGTTTTATTATTGACAAGGAAGTGCTCACAGTTATGGTTCGTGTATTGCTGTGTATCGTCTTCACCTGTCATTGCTCCTCCTTGATGCTGCGCAGTCCAAGAACTCTGAACATAGTTCCTAGCGCCATCTGTGCGTTGGAATCCATCGGTTGGGCTGTGCGTACGTGTGTCTGCGCTTGTTGCTTCTATAGTTGTTATCTGAGTTCTGTTCAGTGATGGATTAGCTTTTTGTTCTTTCTGACTTTTTATCTTGTTTGGATAATTCAGTGCTTCTCTGAGGTACTTGAAAGGCTCTATATCAAATGTCTGCATACATGCATGCATACTTGCATACACTTACAGAATTACAGGTGTCATCATTCTTCTTACTTGGTGTAGCATAGACCAACATCTCTGAGCGTTGTGTTAACTGGTCCTTCAAGAAACCTACTGAGGAGCGATGCCAGATCAGCCAAAGGCAAAAGAAAAAAGACTTTCAAGATTTATAAAGCAAAGTCTGATTGGCCAGATGTAATAAACTCAACTTTGAAGGAAAGTCATTCGAGATGGAGAGCACTACAACCGAGAAAGCTCGGCGTTGCCTGGCAACGATGTGAACCCGTCGAACTAGGGGATGTCTCTTCATAGCTGAGCGAAGAGCCCGACGCAATACATCAGAGACTGGGTGGCAGAGATCTCGTATTTAAGATGGAGTGCAACCAAGGATTGAGCATGAAACCAGAGCAGCAATCTGATACGAGTTTTGTTATAACGCAACACATCATGCATGTAGACAGAGACGAATTTGGGAGTTTGCTCAATGAATTGAGCGCAGAACCCGATCTAATCGTCCCAGGACACATGGGGGAAGGCCAACAAGGATCGAGCAACAATGGTCAATTCGACTATAGCACCAAAAGCATACACAAGAATAACCAGCGCGTCGTGAGAAAGAGGGATGGCAAGCAACAGCTTGGAGCTGGTGAAGCTGTCAGTCTGTTAATAAACTGCACATTTGTGAAGTTCTCTGAAGCAACTGTAATGTTTAACGTCGCATTGCATACATGCACATCACAAGTACATACATACTTTTATGCATACATACTTGTGGGGTGCGGTGGTCTAGTGGTGGCGTCTTTGCCTTGGAGCCGGAAGGTCCGAGGTTCGAATCCACCTCGCCGCGTAAGGACCTTGGGCAAGTCCTTCACTTACAATTGCTCAGCGCTTCGGCGTGAAACTCCGATGCAGTGTCCACTCTGCATCGGGAGCGCCTCTGAGTAGAGAGAGCTTGAAGGGGCGCTATAACAAGTGCACATACAACTATACATGCATACTTACATACTTTATTTAGTATGCCTATTCATTTAGTAAAAAGTGGGCTGACAAGCCGCAACCCAGTACAAAAGGTTAACATGCGGCAACACATGTGACAGCCAGTGAGGCACCGGTAGACTTCACATAGAAGTAGCCTAATAATCACGTATTGTATAGTAATCATAATGTACTAATTAATGTAAAGTATTGGCAGCCAGTAGCAGGTGCCGCCCATTCGTAGTGTAAGATTAGAAAGCAGCCTGTTAGACTCTCTCCATCAGGTTGATGATGATTATGATGATGAGTGTTGGAGGAAAAGTCTATCGTCCTTGCCCCCTCCCCTAACTTTTTTATGCTATGTTCTGCTTTACAATCCGCTGAATTGACTACTAACAGGTTGCTTATTAGTTCTAACTGCTCTGTTTTTGATTGATTTCATATTTGGGTCTACAGTATGACATGGCACTATTTGATTAGCTTTTTTACAAACTTACTTCTGTTCAAAGATTATATTTTTTCACTGACATTGTTTGGAATCTTTTTAGCCATATGATTAAAAGTGATTGGAAAAGAGACATTTCTAAAAAAAATTCACCATTGCTGATAGAATTAAAATGACTTTATGCAAAGTGCCAACTCAATTTGAGAAGCATTGACATGGTTGTGGTGTTGTTCTTTCATTTTTGTTGACATTCACTGCTGTTTTTCTTCCTTATGCATACATATTTCCTGATGTTTTGCATGTAATTAGAAATGGTTTATGTATATGTTGGACAGCCGCTTTCCGCTTGAATCTTTGGCTTCTATCTTGGTGCATTCCGTGTCAGTTGGTGTTGTTGTGCATGCATGTCGTGTGAGGGGCATGTGTCCTTCTCTCCATCTCCCCTTCCCATTCCTCCTCCTTCTCCTCTCTTCCTCCATCCGTCATCCGCTGTCGTCAGATGCTGAAATGTGTCAATGGATTTCTTCACCGTCGTTCTGTTACTAATGTGGGCTTTCTTTCTGCATTTACCTTTTCAGTAAGTTTGCTTCTCATACCGCCACTTGCAGGTGATTACGGCCAGTCTCCTGGTCTTGGACTGCTCCGTCTCCACAGCACCTTCCGCCACGACCTTAAGATCTATGCTTCCGATGAGGGTCGAGTTCAGATGACAGCTGCTGCCTTTGCTAAGGTCAGTTATATAATCAGCCATAAGTTGATTGTTATAAGAAAACTTTTGTTCAATGGTGTACCCAGGTAAGGACTGTGAGTGTCTAAAACAGAGAGTTAAACAGAGAGAGTGGCCAGGTGGAAATGGCTTTCAGCTTGCAGCCAGCATTCAGAACCGAATTAATTGTTAAGCTAGGAGCTGTAAATAAATCTTGTTGACATTTGTGCTTAACTGGATGACTGAAAACGACTGAGTTGGACCAGATCTTGGTTGACCAATATTGTTGACTTGGATTACTTTGCCTTTCTTTTAAGCTTATCAGATATATGTTTGTCTGCACAATTAGCATAGCATTCACAAAGAGTTCAAAACATTATAAATTAATTTTATAAAAGACATTGCATGCTAACTTCCAAAGAAGGAGTTTAATGTGTTAGCAGATATATATATATAATTTATATATATATATATATCCTGTCCTTCTGTTGATTTGAGACATACAAGAGTGTTCTCTAGTCTAATGTCATTTGCATAGCATTTATTATTGGGATGCTTTGTGTACAATAGTTTCATAATTTCTATTGTTATAAGCAAGCAGCAGCTGTCTATTTTAACATGTTCAATTGTTCATGTATAGTCTGTACATCAAAATGCAGTTTGTAATTGGTTTAATAAAACTGTGTTCTGTTCTATTCTATATTAATTGCTATTCCTCGTTTGATATGTAAAAAAATAACTTTAAATAAATTTGTGTATATAATGATAAGTGACATTAATTGCTGACATATGAATGTTGCATTGTAGGGTTTTCTTGCATTGGAAGGCGAACTGACACCGATTTTAGTGCAGATGGTCAAGAGTGCAAACATGAACGGTCTTCTTGACAATGAAAATGAATCGTCTAAATATCAGAACATGTAATTATAGATCTGATACTTGCTTGTAGTGTTCTACGTATATATTATACAGGGTGCGGCAAAAAAAAAGACCCCCCCTAGGTTTTTTGCCAATATTTTTGCCAAAAGTAAGAATTTCAAAATTAAATTTTACAAGCTTAAAGACAATTCATATTGACACACGATGGCCAGATCTCATCAAAATATTTCAAACGGAACAAAAGTTATGCCACTTTTAGGGAGGTCACCCCCCGTTTTTTGACGTTTCAAAAACGAAACGCAAATTGTTAATGTGTTTTGCCAATATCTTGGCCAAAAATAAAGATATCGAAATAACATTTTACAGTCGTATAGACAATTCATATTTACACACGGTGGCCAGATTTCATCACAATATTTCAAACCGAACAAAAGTTATGCCACTTTTAGTGAGACCACCCACCGTTTTTTGACGATTCAAAAACGAAACGCAACAAAAAGTTACAAAAACACGATTTTTAAAGTCTCATCTCAAATAACTGTTGTAAAATGAACTTGGTAGTGCTTCACAACTCGTGTTCAATGTGCCTACCACCCGTGCCAAAACTTATTTTGAGTCTCTATGCAGAGTTCTTGATGGACCTGTTGATTATCTGACAGATTCCTTATTATTTCTTATTTTAAGAATTTGATTGTCATCTTGCTAAGTGACTTCTCAGTGACGTGCAGCTATGCTGGTACCCTGTTTCTTTTTTAAATAGTAATAATAATGATCATCTGTCAATATCAAGACTATTTGATAATAATTATTTGAGATCAGACTTAATAAAATCGTGTTTTTGCTGTATTACGTCTTTGAATCGTCAAAACTTGGGGGTGGCCTCCCTAAAAGTGGTATAACTTTTATTCTCTGTGAAATATTTTGATGAAATCTGACCATCATATGCAGATATGAATTGTCTTTAAGCCTGTAAAATTTCATTTCGATATTCTTACTTTTGGCCAAGATATTGGCCAAAATAATTAGATTGTTTAATTTTTACTTTTTGTTGCGTCGCGTTTTTGAATCGTCAAAAAACGGTGGGTGACCTTACTATAAGTGGTGTAACTTTTGTTGTGTTCGAAATATTTTAATGAAATCTGGCCATCTGGTGTAAATATGAATTGTCTTTAAGACTGTAAAATTTCATTTCAAAATTCTCACTTTTGGTCAAGATATTGGCAAAAATCTTAGAGGGGGTCTTTTTTTTTGCCGCACCCTGTATATGCTAACATAATTTTCATTTGCTGTATTTTCTTCCTTATTACCTGCAAACAGATAGGACTACCAATGTGTGTATGTGTGCGTGTTTGAATTTTGTTTTGATGTAAGTATCATAGTCATAATAAAGCATTTATATAGCACCAGTTGAGAGAATCACCTTGACCAGAGCTAATATCGCAAACTGATGAAACAGTTGTACAGATTAATCTTCTAGCGTTTGCAGAATGGAAGCAAAGAGAGGCTGATTACCGTAGTTGACGTTGCGGGTTATTAGGCAACTTATGTGAAGAGGATGGACCCACTATGGCCAGATTTCTGTGCTTGACCATGGTAGTCTGGACATCAGAACAATGTACTTGCTTTGTGCAACGGTGAAATCTGCAGCCAGGGATACAAGTGACTGACTAAGGTGGAGCACAGTGTTCTAGACAATTACGCTTTCTAGAGCATCAAGATCTTAGACTCAATGTCTAATGGTTCATGCGATTATTTTTATGTACATATTTTTGCAGAGTGAAAGAAAAACTTCAAGGAATGCTTAACATTGATCGACAGTTTTCTGAGGAGGATCATGAAAAGGTGAACGACGTTGCTCATCGTTTGAGATGGTCTTCGCTAATTAAGTTAACATAAATTTTGTGAAATCAAATTAAATTAGTATATTTGAAGTTTCATTCAGATTGCTTTTTGCATCAGCCATGCTTTTTAATGCATTTGTTTTGTTGCATTGGGTTGGACAAGTAAGTATATTCTTTATGTATTCAACTGCAAAATTGCACTTTGGTTTACATGGAATTATTAGATGATGAAATGTTAAATAGATGTCTATGACGTGAAGTTGATTCCCTAAGGCAATCATGTTTGACTCAACATGATTGCATCTGATAATTGTTTAGACTGTTTTCCTACATATCGCGTGCTCTTCCCACTAAAACAAAATCCACAAAATTGTTCAGCAACTTCTTAAGCTGGCAATTGTTACGAAAGACTGATTGAATCTGTTGAATCTTTAAAACCTGTAGTAACTATTTTTGAGTGATTCACTAAGTGGTTAAACATATTGTGTGTGTGTGTGCAGCTGATTCCAACCAATAGTACTTCGATCCTGAAAGCCATGGAATATATCGGCAATCCACACGAAATCTGCCACAAGATCTATTCGCTCATGCAGAAACTCATGGAGCGTATTACCGAATTGAAAAATGATCCTAAAGCTCCAGGTCAGTCAGGACTAAACACAGCATTATGTTAAACTGGAATAGTTTTAACACAGTTTATGAATGTTAAACCGAAGCAGGATCAAATTAAGACATTCTTTTGTTCACTGTAGACTCACTTGTTTTTCTGTATAGTAATTCATGGCAATATGCAGGTATCTGTACCTTAACAGTTAATTGTGTCAGTTTGAAATTAAAACGAAGATTAAAAAAGAGAGCAGTTGTCATTGACTAGCACTGTATGAGTTCTTCTGCTGAGTTGCGTACATGTCTGTATGACTGTATGTTGTATCAATGCAGAGATGAAGCTGTACCACAGTGAGTCATGGGAGTTGATGATGCGTCGCTGGGGAAAACTCATCAAAGACTTTTGGCCGAAGAATGACGAATCGTACGACATCAGTAAAGTGCCTGACATCTATGACTGCATCAAGTATGACCTCCAGCACAACATGAAAATCCTGCGATTTAATGATGCTGAGGAACTGCACACTCTTGCGAAAGCCATGGCTGATATAGTCATACCACAGGTAATAATTTGTTTGTATGTGCACTTGTTATAGCGCCCTTCAAGCTCTCATGTATAATTCTGATATAGTCATACCACAGGTACTAATTCCTTTGCTCTAGACTATTTCATGCCTGTGCAGAATCATGTATAATTCACTATCAAAGCACAGTTCTCATGCAGGCAAAAAGCATCCAGCAAAAACACCAAAGCAACTTGGGAACCAATTATGAAACCCATACATACTATTTTTTATGTGTCCTCCACCAAAATGATTGATCACTGTATAAAAAGTGCATAAGTAGATACCTTGGACGAGTCTTTATTACACTGACATGTAGAACCGTCAATTTGATGTGTCATGCCTCAGCCTGAGGCAATTGACGAATATAATAATAGAAATATAAGAAAAAATAATATATGATAAGTCTCCATGACTTCAACCGAGTGAATCTAGATAAGCATAGAACCCACGGCTCATGCTGGTTCTGATCATGGTTAAATGAGAACTGCACTTCGAAAGTGAATTTGTCACTTTGAAGCTGCATATCGTGCGGACCTTGGCAGACCATAATTTCGTATGTCTTGTTCTGCCTTTTGCCTGCGTGAGAACTGCGCTTTGATAGTGAGCTTTGGAAATAGATTCCATGAACTCTGGTCAAGTTTTTCAGGTGGGAAGGGATATGTAATTATGTATGGTACACTATCAATGTCTTTACAGTGTGGCCAAAATTCTATGGACCTTGTGTGATCTGAAACACTCAGATTGCTCAAAATGGGTTGCTCTATGGTATGTCATCACTGACTCATCAGCTGAAAAAGATGCCATTTGTGCGTTCAGATGCAGATGGAAAAAAGAATAGACTGAGGAGAGATAATTGCACATTATGTTTGTTTTAGGAGTATGGCATAACTCAGGAGGAGAAGCTGCTGATTGGTCAGTGCATCTGTGCTCCTCTTCTGCGCAAGATCATGGCCGACTTCCAGAGAAACGAAGAAGAAGAAGAAGAAACAACTCGACTCGACTCCAGGTAGCATTGCAGCCCACCCTCCCCCACCCCATCCTCTCTTCTCTTTCTTTGCTTCTATGCGTTTATCTGAACTGTTGTTAGCACATTTCAACAGTGCCATGACCTTGACTGTTCAATGAATCTAAGCAGGTGCATCTTAACTCTGCATGAAAAGTAATTTGAATAGAGTTAAAGAAACATTTCAAACATCTTCACAGGAAGATTGTTTGAAAGCCGTGGACCAACGTGTAAGAGTGCATCGTGTTCACATGATGATGTACAAACAGCCAGATGAAGTGAATGACACTCTGACTGGGTTAGAACCGGTTACAACGATCTCTCGGTTTCATGATAGGACAGAGCTAACCAACAGAGACTGGCCAAGGACGACATTCTTGAATATGATTGAGTCGTCAATTGGTACTAGGGTACTAGGGTAGTGTACTTCCCGCAAATGATGAATCTAGCAAAGACATAATATAACAAATTCACCTGATCAGCAATGGATAGTTCTCTGTGCAGTTCAAGGTCTTGGAGAAGGCATTTTGAAATCCTGGAATGATGATGACAGAAATCAAATCAAATCAGTTTATTCTGAGAATGAACAACAGACAAACAAATAACCAAGGTAGACAACAAAGGAAAATAGTACACATGAATAAAATTAATGTTCATAGGACACCTTGATTGTATGAACGGTGAACATTCAGAAAGGGTCATCCAGAAAGGGACAGGTCCCGCTAACCAGGATAACCCCTAGCTCTTCTTCATCAATTTCAGACAATGCCTGTTATCTTCTGCTCCATAAGTATTGCATTTTGCTGGACTTTTGCAAATGTTAATGCATTATATAAGTATATATAATTATGTATAAATTGAGATATATGATTGGTATTTGGGTGCATCTGCTTGCTCAACATATTGGCTATCGACATCTAATCTGTTGATCCTGTAGACCTGAAATGTTCTCTGCAAGTGGATATTATTCAGTTGTGTTGATTTTGTCTTGTATCAATTTGCATTTTTCAATTTTGTCACCTGCAAAATCTATCGTGTTTCTTGGTATTTATTCCTCTTCTTCAATATCTTTATTTTTCTGCCCTTTATCTCTTCTTAATGTGATCTAAATTCAGATTTTTGGGGTTTTTTCCATTTGACCTTCTGCATGTATTTTCTTTTCGGTTGTACTTGTTTGATATTCTATTGTTGGCTTACGTTGTTCTTTTTGGTGTTGTCTTGTGCATTGTCTTGTGCATTGTCTTGCATGCTAGATTTGCTCACCACACTGCTTCATCTAATGATGACTTTACATTACTGCTGAAGTGCTGATACATTGTTTGTAATTGGTGTTTAGATATTCTGAAGGAGTAAGCTCTCCCCATAGACGAGTCAAGACGCGGCTTTACTTTACAAGCGAAAGTCACATCCACTCTCTTCTGACTACCCTTCGTTTTGGTGGACTGTGTAACGTAAGTTTGTTCCTGTAATTCCTAACAAGAACTTTTGCGATTCGATCAATCAATCAGTCGATCAGAATTTATGTAGCACCCCTTTAAGATCCCTACTCACAGGCACTCCCAGACCAGTTAAAGCGGAAAAAATCAGTATTCAACAGCTGGTGAAATTGAGAACAGTGTGGGAGGTGTCGCATAGTCATTGGACCAACCACAAAGAACGAACTACTCTGCATTGTCACAGAACGAGTGAAAGGAAACAGTAAGTCACCATGAACAGCAGAGCGCAGTGCACGGTGGCATATGCAAGTGGAAAGGGGGAGACAAAGCACACACAGATAAGAGGGTGCCCAGCCCGATAAGCACATCCTCACCAAAGATGCAATCCAGAATGGACTCTTGATGTGTCTTCGTCTGAATGGTGCTGGTGGGGTCTCCGGCTTTTTCGGTTGTTGGTTTGAAGACATGGAATTGACTTCCAGATTCAGTTTCTTCAGTCAGTTCTTTGAAGTTGACTTTTAAATCTAAGCTTAATACTCTTCTGAGTCTTCTCCTTCGACAGGTCTGCGTATGTTTGTCCACTGTGTTGTCTGTGATGTCTCTCAGTTCTTTCCGCGTTTTCCAATATATTATGATAATTGAGTGTTGCGACTAGAACTAATAAGAATTCTATTCTAAGGTAGTCGTGAATTGATGCCTTTCTGTTGCTTCAAAGTGAAAGCATAGCGAATACTTGTGATCTGTTAGACTAGTGTTGAGAGGCTGACAACAAATGAGTTGATTGAATTGTTAAGATGGGAGCTGTAGATAAATCTCGCTGTTTGTGCTTAACGGGATGACCTACAGTGACTGAGTTCGACCAGACCTTGGATGATGACCTGTGCTGTTGACTTGGCTTACTTTGCCTTTCTTTTAAGCTTTCATTCCAAACATTTATATATAGCGCTTCTTCAAGAAACCTACTCAGAGGCGCTCTCTGCACTGGTCTACTTGATGTTAATTGTCATCAAAAATATGATCTGGTATGCACAACAATGTTGAGTTTAGTGTTACGTGGATGGTTGAGCATGTAAAACACTGAGTGTCAGTCAATCTATGAGTACTTACCAATCTGAGCTTCTGATGATTTTCAGGCGAAGCTGGATGAGCAGTGGTCGCGTGCAATGGAGTATGTGAGCAGCGTTTCAGAACTCAATTACATGACACAGATTGTCATCATGCTCTATGAAGACCCGACAAAAGTTTGTGACATTTTGTTTCTTCTTCTGTTCATTCGCATGAAAAAGTTGGAAAAATAAGATATATCTGCACTGCCATTTTTAATTAGTCAATATCCGTATCTTGCTTTAGATTGTTTGATGCAGAGGATCTTAAGTACTGTGTTTTGGAAACATCTTCTTATTGTGCTATGATATATATTACTGCTGTTAGCATGTTACTTGATTGTATTGTAAGCTGTTAATTGCATGTTTGTGCTGTTTTGTAAACGTAATCACATATTTGTTTTAGACCTTTTCACGGATGACTCATGAGAAGTGCTCTCAAAATTAATGATGATGATGATGATGATGATAACAATAACATGTGTTTCTAAAAAGACTTTGTTAATAATATCATGTTTGTAAGACTTGGTTGATGACAACATGAGTTTCTAAAACTTGGTTGACGATATATATGTTTCTAATACTTGGTATTGTTTATACAGGATCCACAGTCTGATGAGCGTTTTCACGTTGAGCTGCATTTTAGCCCTGGGGCTTACTGTGTGGGTCAGAATAAAGAGTATCCAGCTGGTAGAGGCTATCGTCCTCAGCACGGAGAAAAGAAACAGGTAATAACTTACGAAAAATGATAAATTTAAAGTTCCCTTTCCATACGGAACTACAAATTTCTCCTTTTTTTCGAAGTTTTTTCAGTTTGACTGAGGAATTGAATTTTAAGTGTATAATATTTATTGAGAAACTCGTGCATGATGTGGTGGATTTATTTCTGTTGAACTGGCCAACGATTTGTTTTGTTCCCAAAACACCAACTGCCACAACAGAGTGTAAACCTTTCTATTCTATTTTTGGATTTATAAAGCGCCTCTCACAGTACAACCTAATCAGGGGCGCTCCCAGTGCGAAGAACTCCTGGAAAAAGAAAAGTCTTAAGACATCTGGCAGAAAAAGTAAAGCCTCCAGATAAGATCTGAGCACGAATAATAGTAAAGAGCAGACAGAGGCAAAGGCGCGGTGCTGGGCTGTGGCAGCCCGAGATCGTGGAACAAGAAGATCATGAGAGCACTCTCAATCATGAACTGATGATTCTGTACTTTAAAAAGGTAATTGTGCAATAGTGTAAAAATTATATGCCCATCAGAGAATCATTCCAAATTATAATGGCCTTAAATATTTAATATATTTTCGTGGCGGCATTTGGAGGAAATAATTGGTTATTGGTCAGGTCAGCCACCATAAAAGGTAGCAGAGTGAGGAGTGAACTGAACTTTCTTTTCTAGCATCTGATGCTGATTTGTTTCTCTTGTATGACAGGAGCAGGTTGCTGCTAGAGGCGTCGTACGTGATGTAGCTACATACCCTGGAACATTAACTGGAATTGATGATGAAGCTAGCCTCAGTCATTGCAGTGAAAATTCGTCAGCAACAAACGTTCAGCCTAGCTGGCCTCCTGGTGCCAGTGGATCGAATGCTTCTGGTATGAACAAAGTAAGAACGGAGAGAACAGACCAAGGATCTGACAAGCAGCCATCTTCTGATATGAATTCGAATAATCCGGGAAATCGGAGGACTGACGAGGTTCCTGGTGAATATACTGCAGCTAAAACACATGGGCCTCAGACTGAACTTCATGAATTGCCGCTGAACAAGGAAGGTACCGTGGACCCAGAAACAGCAGCAACAGCGGCAGCAGCAGCAGCAGAGGATGCCAGTGGTGCAGTGGGAGTGTCATCTCCTTCGAGCCAGTTTGACTCATCGTGCAGCACAATGGACAGTCCATGTTTGAACTGTTCACAAGTATTTGAAGAGGCAAGGACGGATGACAAAGACCAGGAGGATATTTGTCAGCCAATTGATGAAAGAGTGGAGGTTCGATTCTCTACTGTTCGAGTCGTAAGTACTTCATTGACATTGAGACTGATGAAAATGACAACAATGGAAACTTGAAAAGGTTGTTAAGATATTTTCAAGTCAAACAGATAATTACTTTTTTTATTTCCTAAATGATCTTTCCATGGATAATTGAATACCTGTAATTATTGTTTCATATGTTAGCATAATTAGAGTGTGTTTCTGATCATATCATCCTGTTGTGTTGTATATTTGATTTGCGGTTTTTTCTCACTAGAGTGCAGTGAGATTGCTGTACAGCGATTGTGACACTTTGTGTATTGAATGCAATTGTATTGATTGCAATTGTTTTGATTGCAATTGTATTGATTGCAATTGTATTGATTGCAATTGTATTGATTGCAATTGTATTGATTGCAATTGTATTGATTGCAATTGTATTGATTGCAATTGTATTGATTGCAATTGTATTGATTGCAATTGTATTGATTGCAATTGTATTGATTGCAATTGTATTGATTGCAATTGTATTGATTGCAATTGTATTGATTGCAATTGTATTGATTGCAATTGTATTGACTGCAATTGTATTGACTGCAATTGTATTGATTGCAATTGTAGGAGATGGCAGAAGAAGAGAGTCTCGAGATGCAAGATAAGGCTGGCGCTGTTGGGAAGTCTATCAACTCTTTGTCCATTGATCTTAGCACTCGTCGAAGGCATCAGTCGAGTGGAAGTGTCGGTAAGTAAGTGGATTCAGTGTCTTCAACGATAATTTATCTATGCACTTTATCTCCACATGAAATTTTTTAGTAGCTGGTTCTTAACCCTTAAACCGCCGGAAACACAAATGTGTGTTTCCCGAAGAAATTTGTCAGAACGCCGGAAACACATTATGCGTTGAACGCCGGTACGGTCTATAATTTAAGCCAATAGGTCTATACCTATATGCCAGGCCTATTGGCTATAATATATACCTATATACCTAAATATATATATACCTAAATATATACCTATTACCAATATATACCTCTATATACACCTATATATACACCCTTATACCTATATACACCCATATATACCTTTATATTTATCTATTTCTATATATATATACATACCTAATGCCTATATACTTATATACCTATATATGTACCTTCATACCTGTATATACCTATATACCTGTATATACATATATACTATAAACTTATATATACCTATATACTTATATATACTTATATATACTTGTACCTATATATATATATATATATATATATATATATATAAATATACATACCTATGTATATACGCCTATATATACCTATATATACCCATATGCCTCAATGTTTCTGAATGAGTCATGACGTTTCGAAGTATATTGCAACAAAAAAGTATTTAGCGTCCGGGGTGCATAAACCCCAAAAGTATGTGGCGGTTTAAGGGTTAAGGAGGTTTCTGTAAAATAATATTCAGATCTATCTGTCTATCTGTCTGTCTGTCTGTCTGTCTGTCTGTCTGTCTGTCTGTCTGTCTGTCTGTCTGTCTGTCTGTCTGTCTGTCTGTCTGTCTGTCTGTCTGTCTGTCTGTGTCCAAAACTGTCCATCCATTTATCTATCTATGGAATTTATTTAGCATCCATTCAAGATAACTATGCTATGAATCAGTGTTCTGGACATGTTGTGTTGTGCTAAAGCATCCGTAATCTTGGACACATCGTAGAGAGACATGTAGGCTGACACATAATGGTTCATCCTCAATAGAAAAGAATCTTTTATGCTTTTTATTTTATTAGCTAAATTTTAGGGTATGTTTGTTGATACATTTAAGTAGGATGACTACAGGTTTCAGATTATGAATATTTAATCAAGCTGGAATACCAGATAATATGGCAGTGTTTATTTGTGATTAAAAAAGTGGAAAATTGTGCAGTTACTGACCAGATTGATTGATTTGTAGAAGGAACATCTAAGGAGAATAATTCCGCCGGAGAGATGAGAGAAACAAGGCAGGCAAGTTTTGATGATGATTCAAATGCGCAAACAATGGAAAAACCGGTGAAGGAAGCTCGAAGTCGTTCCTTGGAAACACTGCAGAAGAAAGACCAGAGAGAACACCACCACCACCATCACCACCACCACCATCATCACAAGGGTAGTAAGGCCATCAGCTCCTAAGAATTTCTATCTTCACCATGAGTCGTTTTATGTCTTTAATTATTATCCAGCGATTGTTGATTTGTCGTTAGATGCCTATAATGTCCAATATTACCACAAGCAAGAATAATAATAATATCTTTTCTTTATTATTGAAACGCTTGCAGGACGCACTGCGCTTTACATTTACAAGTTATGCAGTAATCTTAATTAAACTTAACTACCAACTGAGCAGACAGCTTTGCAATTACAATGACGCTAATAGCAGCCTACAAATCAAATCCGCCCAACGGGGGCTCGAACCTGCTACCTCTTGCACTCTTGGCCAGCGTGTTAACCATTACTCTACCGCCCTCATATATATATATACACACATATATACATACATATACACATATATTTACATATATATATATATATAATACATGGCTGTGTTTTTCAACAGATCACAGCAAACATGGTCACAAGCGCAACTCTTTTCTGTCGCTCTTCACTGGATCAAGTGTTGACGCAATGGGTATGTAGCAGTGTTATTTTACTTCACAAAATAATTTCTATTTCAGTTTCAGTTCAGTTCGGCATCATTTATTTCCGTTTCCGTTCAGTTTTCGTTCTTAGAATAGTTTCAGTTATCGTTATACTTATCGTTAACGGAATGGATTATTTTCAGTTCGACTTATCGTTTCCGTTAACGAATATAACACTGGTTCTTCCCTGCCAAAAATACGCCACACTCATTTCCCGTTTTCTCATCGATCACAACGCACTTCGATTTGCCAGACTCTTCGCAATACTCAAAATATTCCCAAACTGGACTCTCCCTTTTCCTACCGGACAACAAACGAGCTAAACTTGACGACATTCTCAAAAAGAACCGCTGAACGACAACACTGTGAACGATAATACCGTTATATACCGAGAAATCTCGCGAGATTAACGACTTTCTCTTAACATAGTCCAACGAAAGACTGGTTCACCGCTAATTTAAGTCAGTAAGTAAATTACTTCATTTCTATAACATAGTCCAACGAAAGACTGGTTCACCGCTAATTTAAGTCAGTAAGTAAATTACTTCATTTCTATTTTTAGTCATAAATGTGTATAATTTCCGTTCGGATTTTAATTATCGTTACAGTTTTTATTCAGTTCGGCATCATTTATTTCCGTTTCCGTTCAGTTTTCGTTCTTAGAATATTTTCAGTTATCGTTATACTTATCGTTAACGGAATGGATTATTTTCAGTTCGACTTATCGTTTCCGTTAACGAATATAACACTGGTATGTAGACAGTCTACTTGCATTTGCATGTAATAATAATATTTATAATCCTCTGTAGGCCTAACATCTTGTAAGGAGCAGATGCTCATTGTTTAATTTACACAAAGCATTCAAATATTGTTATTGTCATTATTACGAGCATTTTAACGCACGCACACACGTATAGTTGTCACATGAGTTAGTTCTCAAAATATTCATTCTGATTCCGATGCAAGAAAGAAAGGCGGGTTCAAGCAACAAGAATCTTGTGTGGACGTTGACATTTCAGCCGCAGCATTCATGGTTTCAGTTGGTGTCTTGGATGGAAGAACACTGTAGTGTATGTTGAGAGTAATTACGGTTTTGATCAGGTTCTAGAAAGAGGTTTACTTCCTAATATTTGAGAAAGTTGCAATCATGAAAATTGGGCATTGTAGCAGGACACAGCTGCTTCACACACGTCAATAAACACTTTTAAACCAACTTCCTTCATGAAAAGGCCACCTTTTTTACTAAGACATGTGATCCACAAATAGCGGAGACCTAAACCCAGCAGATGACATCATTTGAGCTGCCATTAAAAGTCTACGTTTGTTGTAAACGTACAAGATTAGAACGGTTCTAAAGTGAAGTCGGCCGATGTTGAGGAGTCAGGAAAAGTGTTGCAACGATTGATGGATTGAAGCATATTATATCATTGTTAGATTCCTACGACCGGTGAAGGAATTGAAAAGTTTATTGGCCCTACTAGAGAAAATAACTGCAATAAATTGCAAAGCTATACGAACAAAGCGATTTCACGTTTACAGCGAGAAAGGGAAAATAGCTGAAAAACTTTCTACTGCCACAGGTGTCTATCAGAGCCTGTTCTTTGCATGGATGATGATTGCTTTGCTGCGTATCATACTAAAATGAAGTACTGGAAATAGTATCTGGGTGAAATAGTGACCCAGTCTGCAGTGCTCAGTTGCTCTAACATTCAGTTCCCTGTACCCACAGCTGCAGCTGTTGTTCCTATCGGAAGATGATAAATGTGTGAAGTGTTGTTTACATTGCAGATGGATGGCGTGTGCCGAGCATTCGTCCACTGGAGACGCTTCACAATGCGCTTACGTTACGTCAGGTGGAGAACTTCATTAAGAGTGTGACCGACATGCACTGTCGTACACCCGTCTCATCTCCATCTGTTGGCACGCCCGTCTGCATCACTCCAAGATCTACTCAGGCGCCTCCTTCGACTCTTGCGCTTCCTATGGCATTAGGTCAGCACTGTTAAAATCTAAATCAAGTTTCTAGGGTTTTAATTCTTTGGTGCTTTTCATTTCTTGTGATATTGAATTGCTTGTACAATGCCACTATACTGACATAATTATATCATTCTATATACATGTATATATATTCATTTGTAATGTCATTACTGAATCAGGACTGCCTGTTTAACTGTAAGCTAGGCTTACAGACAGTTCTTGTTGTGGAAATGGTATTATTTCCAGTGTGCTTTGCGTGTGTAAAGGTTGTTCTTCGACTGGTTCAAGTGGAGGTCCTTCTTCACCGACAATTTCTGGATCGAACCCCGATGACATCATCCGTACTCTGCGCCTTCTCATCAACCGAACGACTTCTGATGTTCTCACATCTCAAGGAGCGGACACCGACTCCGTCAGTTCCTTGTTTACGACGAGCAACACGCAGTCCGAACCACACAACGACACGCACGACTTCTAGAACTTAAGATATTTGAATTAATTCTGGACAGTATTCAGACCGAGCATTAACGACACAGTTCTACGTGTACGTCATGTATTTTGTCCAGATAACTTCTGGGACAAGTTGTCTGCCAATAGATAAGTGGTGTAAAAAAAAGTTAGAGAATTTGTTGACATAGGCTACAAGACCTTATTGCTCTTTCAGGTTTACATTACCACTCTTAATAATATTAAGAGCTTTCCATGCTCTACAAGGCAGAACTGTTAACATTCATAGGAAGCTGTGCTCTTCTGGCAATTCAAACTCCGCTGCGTACATCATCGACGATCAACGTACAGGTGTTTCGTCTGCCACCAAGAGATTTCCTGAATCTTTTGCATGCAATCAGAGCTAGATAAACACAAACCGTGAGAATTCTAATAAGGAACGGACTGTTTATTTGGATTGACACAAGAAATAAACTAGTCAAAGGGTCAATGCTTTCTTGCTCTAACAAGTTAATGTCTGTTCGCATTTGTAATGCAGTGACTATTTAATTGTAGGAGTCTCCTTCGATGCTCAATTCCCACTGAAAATTCGTGTGACTGTAATACGCCTGCTGTACAACTCCCAGAGCTATATACCAGTAGCAGCAGTTCTAATCTCTGCTGATCCCAAAGCTAAGAAGAGCATCATAGGCCTACAGTCCCTACATGCTTTAATCAGTGGTTGTCTGACTACAATAGTCTGATTTTGGTGTGCAGCAGCTGCCTGTGAAGAATCTTTAGAGTGTGCAGATTGGTGCTGACAGATTCTTGTCTGGCACATGGAATTTCGATCACATTGTCAATGTGCAAAAAGAATAATATTCAAAAGTTGGTTTAAACAAGCACTACCTGGTAGAAGATTGTGTGGTTGCCTCATCACTTCTGAGAAGTGTTGATTACATTCTGTCCATCTAGTTTGGACAGGGAAACCAGTGAGATATTTAATTTAAGAGAGATATTTAATACCATCAAGAGATATTTAATACCATCTCGGCCTAACGGTGTGGAATGCTCTGCCCCTTGAGCTTCATGATCCTGAGAAATGGCTGGACTGACTTTGATAGGTGTGCAGAGATGCATCAGCTGCTTTCACATATTACACTGTCTTGGTATTTACAAATAGATTTAATATATATGCTAATGATGACGAGTGAAGGAATGGAAAATTTGTGGAATTCGGGTGGAAGATTTTTGTACGGTTAAACTTTACCAGCGCAGTTACCTAAGGATATTGTGATGATTGGGTTCTTGCTGAAGCTTGGGCAAATGCAGTTTGAATGAGTTTAAGATGCTTGATTCAAGGTGGTTCAAAGTTTTGAAAAACAAAAGTAAATAGTCACACTTGTGGGGTGTGGTGGTGGGTTCGGTGCCTTAGATGTGCCTTAGAGCCGGAAGGTTCCAAGTTTGAATCCACCTCAAGTCGCCACATATAGACCTTGAGCAAGACCTTCACTCGCAATTGTTTTGGCACGAAACTCCGATGCAGTGTCCACGCTGTAGCGCTCCGAGTAGAGAGCTTAAAGAGGCGGTATAGCAAATGCGAAAAATAAATAGAAAAATAAAAAACTTGGAACTGTGGACAGTTTAGGTAGCAGTAGTCTCTCTACGTCGGTGTTGCAGGGTGAAATGGTTCAAATATGGTAGCTTTCATGAACATGAATGAAGCAGATGTGACATGATAGAAATATAATCAGAAAGAACAAATACCGAAAACAGCTGTATTCAAGCCCACTCAACTCTAAACAATTTCTAGAAAAAAATTAACATGGTCATCCTGGGCAACCTACACAGCTATGCAATTCAGTTTTAATAGTTTCCTAATTAAAATATTAAACCAGCCAAGAACGTCAAGTCAAAATATAAAAGACCTGAACACAATTCGTTCTCTGTGCAAATCATTGTAAACCACAAAATGTCTGAAATCATATCAAAATCTCGTCTCTGCAGGCGTCAAACATGCTTCCAGCAAGCACCAACTCCAGTATCAGTCTTATAGTAAGCCAGTCTGTCATGCATATACAATTATACATTGTATGCTTGAAATACGACAAAATAGAAGTTCACAACAGCGTTAATTCTCAGAAGACGATAGATGTAAAACAATATCAAATGCATATTTTAAAACAGATATACATCAGCTGATGAACAAATGACGGTTTTACTATCATAGCAAAAAATATATTGCTGTTATATTTAAATGCACCAATACACTAACACAGCACAATACTATGGACAATGACATATAAAATATATAGCATTGCTAATAAACCGGAAACAACTACAAGTAATCAAAATGCAGATTTGCAATCTAGATATATGGATCTAGAAACTGGCGACTCTTTTCCAGAACGTAGAGCATCGTGGCATTTGCTGGAATAGACCGGAGAAGACATGGAGTGAAGCCTCGAAAGAATCGACTAATGCCTCCCTCGTTGATGTACAACTTTCTCGCACAGTCTATGATGCCACTGAACTTTCTCTGGCTCTTCTCCAGTTCATCGGACTGCATTGTTGACTTGATGACATCCGTTGGATACGTAAGAAACCAGAACAAGAATCCTGCAGCTCCAGCAGCAGTGAAGACTTGCCATGCAGCTAAGTTGTTGACACTGCCACCTTCCGGGGTCAAGGCGTCTTTGAACAGCTCGTAGAAACCTAACAGATATTTCATCCAGTTTCAGTTCTACATAATATATATATATATATACATGTGGTATATATGTGTATATATATTATATATATATATATTATATATATATATATATATATATATATATATAAAGTTTAATTCTCATGTTGACTCCACAGAAGCAGTTGAGAATGCTGTAGCCTTGTGTGAAAATGTCAGCCATAGCAAGGTGCTAGATGAAGTGTTTTAATAGATTGAAACTGATGATGCCTATGCAGCACTTTTGCAAAGTACTTAAAAGACCTGTACTATATATTAAGTGACTATTAGCAAGAGATTCTACAAGTTTCTTGCTATTTAGGTTATCAACTCTTACACCATTGTCAACCCCTATGAAGGCTTTAAAGTTGGAAGGTGGTTGTTGTCAAATTTGTGTTCACCCTTATATGCTATGTGTGTATGTAATCACTTAATAGTTTGCAATCTCTTAATAGTCACTTAATATACCTTTTAAGTACTTTGCAAAAGTGCTGCATAGGCATCATTCAATACACATTAATTGATCAGTTGCTATCTGCATGTCTTTGCAAGAATGCCTCTGCTGTTCCACATACGTTTCAAGCTGCTGCATTTGTTTATATCAGCATTTGTGACGTCCATAAAAGGTGCTAGATTAAGAGTTTTAATAGATTGAAACTGACAATATAGACACGTACAAAACTTGAAAGGTAAATAAATTTACCAAAATAGATGCCAAAGGCAGGCGTATCTCGAAGACACGTGGCCGGAAGTCCCTGAAACACCCCTCGAAGTCCATAATTCTTGGAAATTACATAGCCAGCATGGAAGACATTTCGATATTGGATTGTTTCACCAGACTTTGAACGAATTATCTGGATCTGCATCTTTGTTTTAAACTGAAATCAAGTGCAGTTCAGCAGAGTCAACTTACACACCAATGAGAATACAATACTACACAAATACTACAATTTTTGTGCCTGTGTGCAGTAATTCATAATAATCTTCATTTATTATTTAAAACTCCATATATAGGAATCAATATTGTTTAAACAGTTCGTATTGAAGCTCTTTAATATATTTTAGGCCATTCAGAATGGCAATCAGACATTGACAACAGAAGGTCTAATTAAGACAATCATTTTTTACCCAAAGACTACAGAATTTGAGAATAAAAGTTAAAATTTCTCATTTTTCCTGTGTACGAAGTGAAATAAAATTTCATTTGTCAGTAACAAAATATGTCTGCACATGTCATCTTGGATCACTGCATCATTTTGACGAATTATATCATATAAGTGCAGAATTTTGCTCAATAACTTCAAATATGTTGGATTTTTCAGGTCCTGGGTTTGCGCTTCGGACTTATTTGTTTGTTTTGACCAGGATTTTGTGCGTTTGAGGTTATTTTGTTCGCAAGTCGCCTCCACATCCATGACTGCAACGGATGTATGGTCGAGTCAAGGTCATACACGGACTGTGTACGCGACATTTGGTCAGGTGTTTACGTTTCGGCGGAGGACAGCTGACGCTGGTCATTGGAGTTTCCTCGACCATTAGTCACTGGAAGTCATTCACTCAGTCAACCAACTCACGTCAAATGCCTCTACTACACGTACTCATTGTATTTCGATGAATAGCATGGCATGCATCATCTTCTACGTGTAAGAGATTTCTCGTCGGCATCGTGTTTGCGAGCGCTGTCACCTGTTGTTACTCTATCCTTTCTCAATAACCATGCAGTTTTACATTCATCATCAATAAACTCCTTGTCATTTTGCCATCCATAGGATAGCTATATTTGTGCTCAAAAGTGGATTTTGACCTTTCAAATTAAAATTTCCTTTCTTCAACACAACGTTATCTAACATGGTTATTTTCTACCGCTTTGCTTGCGGTCATATCCTATATGCAATGACTCTTCGTTCTTCCTCTACTTCAGTTCTTGCTGCAGCAGTGACACATGTGGATTCATTCTTACACTGTGATTTGTGGAAGTGGTGTCTTCTTGCATTCTTGATGAGCTCCATGGCATTAGCATGCGAATCTCAATTGGTTCCTCAATCACCTTCAATGGCTTTTCAGTTAACTACATGACAGTTAATAAACTATGTGTATTGTGTAGATACCATTACTCATTCACTAAGCAACATAAATGCATTTTGTGGAAGAAACATTCAAAGCGTGAAGTTCATGAAAGTTCATGCAATGCTGTTGTCTTTTATACAGTAGTACAATAAATACACATTATAGACTTTGGCCTCATGAACTGCCTCTAAATGTAAACTGATCAGATTTAAATTGTAGAACTACAGATTTTTTACTAAAATGGAACCATTTTGAGAGGTTCAAAGTAATAAATTAAGAAAAAATTTAAAAATTGGACCACCTTGGTCCTTTATATGGTTCAACTTATAATCTGAAATATTCACCATGTTAGTTTTCAAAAGATTAACTGCATTGAGATTGTCCTAATAACCATGAGTAAACACATCTGTATTGTTGGTTGAAAATGTAAACCATAATTGATACATTGTCAAACCATTATCAAACCACTATTCAATCATTCATTTGGACATTTTCACTATGAAGCATTTCAATAATAGTAAGTCAATAATACATTAATTTAATAAATAAGATCTAATCCGGAAGTCACTTACTAAGTCTATTGGTGATTCTGCAAGTGAAGCAACGCAACCTGTCATTGAACCAGCAATGAAGTAATCGCGGTGGTTCAGTCTTCTCCCGGGATGTTCCTTATCCGCCAGCATGTTGGAAAACTTGTAGAAAATAAAGATAACTGGTAAAATACTGTACATAAGTTCATAATGTGTGAATCATTTACTTTTACACAATAACACAACAACAATGACTGGCATGACTAGCCCAAATGGCGCCCCACGCAAAGCACACATTTGGCACCTCTGGTCCAATAATTCATCCTACGTCACAACTCAATGATCGCATCGTATGTAATATGTATAGATTCATATAATGCCTGTCGCATAACAACTATTCAGAGGCACTCTCAGCACAGAAACTCTGGGTGGAAAGAAATGCCTTTGAAGAATGAGACTGGTGAAGAAAAAGGAATATTATATTGCATTTAAACATTTGTAAAGCGACTCTAGTTGGGTGAACCGTTCAGAGGCGAATAATTAGTTTAGCTTTTAGTTAGGAAGGAAGATAATTCAAAATGGAGGACTAACCACATCAAACTCCCAATGTTGAACAAAATACAAATATCCTGTTAACATATTAAACACAAAATAAATCCTCCAAGTCCACACAGTAGTAATAAACTTTAACTCTGCTTGCAAAAATTTACTCATTTAAAATTGTTTCAATATGCTGCATAAATAGTTCAGCACCAGGAAGGTTAACTTTCCAAATCTAAAATTCCTTGTTCTGCTTTAACTGCAGCAGTTTCTCAAAAGTGTTATTTGACCAGTGATATTTTATCTTGGATGATTCATAATTCAGTTTTAATTCGGTTCTGTGTTCTTGTCCTTGAATTTTACTTCCAATTCTAATTTTACTTCACCAATAATTTTACTTCTCATTCTTATTTTAGTATTCAAATAATTTTACTTCTTAGTTTAGTCTTCAACATAATTGTTTGTTTCACTGCAGTAAAATGTAAGTATGTATGTGTTGTAGGCCTAAGATATTTGTGTTCAATTTCAAGAACCAAGATTTCTTCATATGATTTCTCCGTCCACCAATCAGGATTCAAAATCAAAATCCTGTCCATATACTTTATAAAGCAAAGTAGCATTTGCCAAAACCGCCTTACACCAGCTGAGTACACACTTGTTTAGATCATTTAGATAGCCATGACATTGTGTCAACGCCTCCTCAGGATACTTAGAAGACGCAATCTCAAGTGCCTTACTGTCTTTATGCATGTGACCTCGGTCAAGAAGAGCGATCAATTGTAGCTTTCTAGATCAGCCAGAAAATGTGTTTTACCTAAAACCATGATCATTGATTTTTTACGTTTATTTAATGCAAATGCGCCTTTGGATCAAGGTTTTACAAATTATATTATGCCACTTGATGCATTAAGGGGGAAATGGGCTTTTTACATCAGATAGAGACAGATTAAATTCTTATTTGTGATTTCCCACCAAACGAGTTTTTATTTACAAAAGGCACAAATTTTAGAGCAAACATCCTGAACTTCTACCATGACTTTCTTATGATACCAGAGAATGGAAACAGAATGGGTTTTGTTTTAGCAGTAGGCTTCCTAATCAACTTGGTACTTGGTCTGTTTTTATAAAGAATTCTTTTGCTGCCTCTGGAAATTTAAAAACATTCCTTTCCCACTTGGATGAGAAAAACTTGAAATATTGGCAGTAAGATTAATTTATCATCTTTATAAACATGCCAGAAGCAGGAGTTTTTAAGAAGAATCTTATTGCTCAGAAACTCATGCGCAACGCTCTACAGTTGCAATTTTTTTGTGCAAAATTTGGGGCAGAAATAAAACTATTACAGATTCAAGGCTTTGTTTTATGTTTTATTCATTTATTGACTTGCAAGTCACATCAATATTCACATAACAGTAACAGACATTAACAACAAGAAAATTTCAACAAGAAAATTGTTATGAACTTAATATCAGTGCAGGTCAATGAGTCAGCCGACAAAGGTCTAAAAGACCCGCTAAGACTCGGCTGGCTCATTTACAAACTTAATTCCTGCAAAGGTTAATGTGAAGGATCAAAAATTCCACCAAGACGAGGAGACACCAATCCACATACATCAGGTTAAGTTGAATATGAAGCGGTTCACAAAAAATAACAGAATAACAGAGGGCCACACAACAAATGTAAATGCAAAGCCTGAGAACATCTTAAGGTCAAGCATGTATCTCATTCAAACGGCAGGCAGAAGAGTAATTGTCGAGAAACTATGTGTTTTAGGTTTGTGTATGCGATGTGTGTGTGTTTGTATTTGTTGTAGGCATTTATGTGTTGTAGGCCTATTCGTGTCTTACTAGTCATCAGATATCAGCTGTTGGAAACAATTTCTGCAGATCTCCCAGAAAAAACTTCATTCAAATTAATCCTAGATGTTAAATAAGGTTTTATCCTGATAAAGTTATCCATAAGGTCGACTCCTAAACAATTTGTGATCTTTGTTGTTCTGATCTGATTCATCAAACTTATAAACCATCTCTCACAGTCCATGCTGGAAGCTTGGATGGCCATACCAAATTTTATGTCCAGCAAATAATTAGGTCTGTAAAGTGTTCCTACTGCCTAGTAGAAGCATCATGTCTTCAAAACTCCTCAATGCACCTGTCACCAGCTTCGAAGCTTTCCACTAACAATTAACATTCAAAGTCTACATAGCCAGCAGATCTTGAAGGGAACACCGCTGCTGATGGTTGACGTATTTCAAATACTATTCAGCACTGCCAAAGAAAATATAAATAATAATCGCCAGATTCCAAAGTACATCACAAAGATTATTATAATGTTACATGACTCGTATAGTTGAGGGTAACAAACAAATCTATACACAGCAAATATAATATTTCGAATTGTTCTTATTCATGAGAAACAGCACAAAATGTCTCGTACCTACAATGGTCCTACATGCATCATCTATGTAACATGAGACAATGTGGACTAGAAAATTTTTGCCCATCTCTTGAAAAATTCTGAAATGACGTCTCTACCTGATTATTAAAGTTTTTTTAACATAATTATGTCAGTAAAATATCGTGTTGTTCAGTATCATAGACTGAGTGAACCAGTGTTGGCAATTTAAAATGCCTGCTAACAACACAAGTCAGTCTATTTAATTTAAGTCTTTTGCTGAAGTATACCGTATACCCATAATGTGACTATGGAAATCTAAATTAAACGGAGGTTTTGACAAGTCTCGATTGGAAATGTCAACAAGCAAACAAAAGTCTCAAATACATCGAGCATAAAAGCCTGCACTAAATACCGGTAATAAAATGTTGACGCAATGCACAGTTGTCCAACCCAAACATACCTGATAATAACTTGTGAAGAGTGTGGCACGAAAGAACATTTGCCCCACAATTGGCGAACCTAAAATCACATAAATTAAGACAATAAACTTTTTCACAAAGAAGAAGAAAAAAAGAACAGTCCTAAGCAGCCTGTTAAGCCAGCCCTGAATGGCAGCATGCACAATCACATGTGATGGCAGGTGCCCATCTATCTCCTTTGCCACTTGAACAAAGGCACTCGTTATAGTTCATTTGGCCAGGAGTACAAATGGAGCTGAAACCTCAAAAACAAATTCTGAAAGTCCAGCTTACGTTAGTTTACACTAGATTATTGAACAACTTTATGCATAGAAACCGCTTCTTCTTCTTTACGTTCTCTGCCAAGCGGCAGGTCCAAACGTCCAAAGTCTCCACGTTTCCCACTGTTGTGCCATGTCCTTCAGTTCTCTGTATCCCTCTTCCATCATCCCGTCCAGCAGTTTTTGTCTAGGCCTTCCTCTGCACCTCTTTCCTTCCAATCTTCCTTCAATAAACCGCTAGTACCATGAAATTGGCAAAATTTTGCAACTATGTCTTGCAACACTGGTTACAAATACATCAATTGGACAATTTCTAACTTGTTACTCGATTTGGGTGTAAAAGTCTAAGCCTGTATTATGAGCAGTTCACTTGATAATCTTTGTACATTTATATAATTTCTTCTCCTATACATTCTAAACGTAAACTCTAGGTTACCCTAGATGTTGCATCATTTTAGACAGTAGGCCTATAGATGCAGATGCATGTCTTTGATGCTCTACTGCTGCTTGGATTGATTAATCTTGTAAGCTGTTCCAACCTTTGGACAGTCTCCCCACACTGCCAATGAAAACTTCTCCAGCAGTGGAATGTTGTCTGCCTGGTGGATTAGCTTTTAACCTATTCAACTAACCTTGACATTGTGTAATCTAGCAGAAGTAAGAGACTTCAATAGGAACCATGGGAATGAATTGTTAGGAGCCATAATTTCTTAACACTGGTCAATGCTCTCCCTTGCAGTCTTCTAACTAACATTTACTTCATGTGGGGCACTTGAGACAAAACATGCAAACTCTCAGCACACTCAATGTAAAACCAGGATTCACTACAGCACAGAAACCTAAAAAATACCTTCCTATCCATGGAGGAATTTAAACTAGGGTGACCATACGTCCCGGTTTTCCGGGACATGTCCCGGTTTTTTGTGGTGCGTCCCGGTGTCCCGACAACTTAGGCAAAAGGGCAGAATTGTCCCGGTTTTTTACAAGAAGGAAAATAGGCTAAATTGTAAAGTGGTTATTGGAAACGTCAGTTCTTTGTAAATGACAGAACAAGTCTAGTTTGTAACCCAAAATGAAGTCAAAGCGAAAGAGAAGTTGTCGATTCATATGGAATAAGTATTATTATAGCCTATTACATATTTAGTAGTGAGTTTAGTTAACAGTTTATAAGAATTATCAAAGTCTAACAAGAAAGTTTTCAGAAAAACCTGCAATATTTCAGTGGCGTCGCAAGATATCAATTTCAGTCGACCGCATTAGGGTAATAATGATTAATGAGAGTTAATCGGCAAGTTGAAGGAATTGAATTTCTACCTAAAAAGTTATGAAGAACTCCAGATCATAAGGCAGGTCAAGAGTAAAGTGAGCAGGACAAATGACTTGCCACTATACGGGTAGGCCTACGCATGGCCGTCGAACAATTTTTGTAAACGAGTAGCCTAAAGTGCGGAATAAATTCGGAGAGCAGTGTTACAAAAAACTTAATGACAAAGTATTATAAAGGTCTTAATGTATTGTATGCCTAACAACTGTGCATATATTTACTACCGTAAGGGACGACCTCCACTGGCTCCCACTGCAGCAACGCATTGCCTATAGAGTTTCGTCTATAGCTTGGCGCTGCATCCTGTCTCAAGCTCCATCATATCTATGTGCACTTTTTACTCCTGTCTCCGTTTCTCTGGGCCGCCGTTCGCTGCGGTCAGCTGCCCGCGGTGACTATCTTGTCCCTTTTTGTCGTACCGCTACTATGCAGCGAAGAGCATATTCTGTGGTGGGTCCAGCTATCTGGAATGGCCTCCCTACGGCTCTCCGTTCTCTTCCTCGTGACTCTGCTGGCTCTTTCTACCGTCTTCTCAAGACCTTTCTTTTTGACCAGGCCTGGGTTGGGAGCGCCTCTGAGTAGAGATCTTGAAGAGGCGCTATATAAATTTATGTGATTGATTGACCGTATTTATTTTCATATTTACAAAATTGGTCCCATTTTATCAGGACGCAGTGATTGTTAGTTTTCCGAAAAAGTGTCCCGGTTTTTCATAGCCAGAAAATGGTCACCCTAATTTAAACCCTATACCTATTCTAAATTATTGTAATTGGAAATTTATGTAGCACAGCTTCAAGGAAAACTAATCATCTAAGTGAGTTGAAATGACATTAATGTTGTTAAGAACACAAAGTTTATCAGTTGGCAAACAATGCAACATTTGATACATGAAAAGTCACCAGTGGTAGGTCCATGAACCCTTACCCTTCCCCCACCCCACCCCAATGTAGACACAGGCCTAAACCAATGGATTTCCATCCAGAGCTGACAAATTTATACCAGTGCTCAATGCTCATAACACAGATGATAGCACAAACTAGCACACGGCTGCCTCACCATCCAGCAGTCCCTACAGTTGGTACACAACAAAGAAATTTGACATCTGTCGCACCAGCGGGTTGGTGTATAACAGGCATTCAATTAATTCATTTGCAGAATCTCCCCTTAGCTGATTCCATTCCAAAGACTCTCCATGCCTTTCCTTCACTGCGTCCAAGATTCTCTCAATAATTATAGACATTATGTAGGTCTGAACAACAACTGTCCATCTGGGAATCTGTTGCCTCTGAATGAGTGCTACGTTGTCACGCGTTGGTCATAACAGATGATACATCACAGAAAAACCGAGAAAGCTACAGTGAAATGAAAAAAGCGCTACAAAGCAAATTCAATCTCAGTAAAAATCCACAAACATGACGATCACTAAGATAAGAAAATGAAGAAATGACAGAACCATGCTCGCATGACCCAAGTGCCCAGTAAAACATGCAGAAGCTCAGACGCTAAAGTCTACTGAATCTGAACGGGATCACAGACCTGCCTGCTGAGCAGAAAAGGTCTACCACACACACACACACAAACCAAATCTTTTCAATCAATGAGCATCAATTGGAGATGCGAGACAAAAATCTGCCCAGATTTGAGAACTGAACAGGACAATCCTTGCTCCAAGTCACATTCATCATTTTGGTAGACTGAAATAAATAACTAGAAAAGTTATTTAACTCAGAAATTCTATAGAAGTGTAGTGAACTGATGTTACAGGAACTATAAATATTATATAAATGATAAGTGGTAGATAACAAAATCTGCCAAGTAATTTTAAATTTTAAATTAATTTTATCAGTTGGCAAACAATGCAATGATACCTGAAGTCACCAGTGGTAGGTCCCTGAACCCTAACACCACCCCCCCCCCCAACGAATAATAATAAGACTTAGATGAAGACTTAGATGAAGACTTAGAAGGGTTGGGCATGTACCCCTGACCATGGCCATCACTGTGGCTGAGAATCAGACACTTTGGAGAAATTTAATAAACTCATTGTGCAACGCTCCCATTGGTGGAGTAGGCGATGAATGAATCGAATGATGATGATGATGGTAAAACCATATTTTAAGTTACTAAATAAGTTCATATTGTCGATTTAAAATGGATGAAAATAATAATGGAAGCTAGGTTGATAGGCCTACACTAATTCTTTGCTTAAATAGGAGCTGGACTGATGGAAATAATTGTTTCTGTAATTGGAAGATGTTTGATGAAGCAAAGTTTTGAATCGGAAGAAGGTGGATTGCTGAAGTTTTTACCTAAATTGTAGCAGGATTGATGGGTTTGAACCAAAACAAAAGTTGGATTGATAAAAAATTCTTGTTTAAACATTTGGAAGCTGGATTGATGACAGCAATTCCTGCTTAGGGCCTATACAGAATTGATGAACAATTTTCTCCTTCAAAAGGCTTCAATGGAAGCTGGATTGGTGAGAGTTGTCATATACATTGGAAGACTGCTTATTTACCAATGTCAAGCACGGCATTGAAGTCATTAAAATGGTGTAGCAACGTAAACTAAAGAATAACCCTATAAGTTTTGTAGCGAATGTTAATAAATAGTTCTGTTGGGTAAATCCGGCTTTGCGTGTCGGTTATGGGTTATGTTACGTAAAAGAGTGAATAAGAATTTACCGACGCCCTTGTATAGACCTCCTATGCCTTCCCATCGCAGAGTCTTGAGAAAACAGTCGGCGAGACCTTTGTAGACTGGCTTATCGACCGGCTGCGTCTGAAGTCGAACCTTTAATGTGTCGAAGGGATGTCCAACCAAACAGACCGCTATTCCAGCGACCGTACCAGATAAGGAGTTCTTCGCTGTTCTCCTAACAAAGGACTGGTCCGATTTGCTTCCCATCGTTCTTCAAAAGGATTTCACCTTCACTCAACCTCAGCCTATTGCCTTTTACCTAATTACAAACTAAATAATAACTACATTAAAGTAGCCCGCAAGCAACAAGATAGGCTCTGGCGCAAGACGCCTCTGCTGGCCAGCTGATGTTATAATACCTCGTGCTAGTTTTGCATAAAGCTGAACTCGCTTCGGTCTGAGCCAGTCTAAAAATAGCTCGCTGACCTATATGAACTAAGAAAGTTAGCTGTATGCCTATAAATAATTATATTTATATTCATTTAAGTTAAAATCAGAACTCCGGGTGAGTGGTGACACACCGCACCCGGTTACATGTCAAAATGGAAAAATAAAACACAGAAATAATAATAAAGTAAGCTTATAGTAATAATAAGTTTTCTAAATAAAGTAGCGGCAGCCATAAACAGTCTGGTTGTTGTTAAAACGTTAGGCCTACTAGAGGTAAAGGTTCATTGAGTAATGAGTAGCAATAGGCTACAATACAGGGAGAAAGCAAGATCAAAGGGTAGGTTATAGGCCTATCAGGCTGCAGTGCTAAAGAGGTCGCGTGATGCGTAGGCTATACTATAGCTAGGGTCTAGGCACTCTAGGGGTGTTTTGGGTGCTTGAACACACCCCCTTGAATGAATTAATGCAAAAATCAAAAATAAAGTGATGCTTTTTACTAGCACATCATGCCTAGGCCCTATATAAAAACTACATTAAAACTACATTATTTAAAGTAGGGCCTATAAGCCATCCAGAACCCGCAATGAGCTAGAGCTCACGATCGACGCTTCTCCAAATAATTAGTCAGTTGATTCGGTTGCTTAATTATGGGTTTGCTAATGGTCGAGTAGGCCTAAACACCTCCCCCATCCCCAAATAAAAGCCTGGATACAGCCTTGAACTGAATCGCATCATTTCGATGGGTTTTTTTTATCGTCATCCGTAGCCTATAATATTATAGGCCCTAATATCTCGTAGGCCTACCCAAGGCCGTAAATCCTGGGGGAGGGAAAGGAGGGAATTCCCTCCCCACTTTTAAACCTGGGGAGGGAACGTGAAGGAATTCCCTTCCCACATTTTTCTCAGATGTCTCACAAATGTTAGGGCATACACAATGCTATACATATATGGCATACATGCATAATTATAAGCTCAAAATGGACCAGCTCTGAAATACCTTTGTGGATTGATTCACCAACCCCTCTCCGAAGTCTCTTCCTGTCCTCTCGGGTCTGCTTATCGACTTGATCTCCTATAGTCCCTCGGGCAACGACTACCATGCATGGCTCAACACCGAGCCTTTGTCATTGTAGACCCTTCTATGTGAAATGACCTCCCTTCCCTCTATCCATAGTAAGATCTCATCGGGGTAACACCTTCACCACTTCTCTGCTTGAAGTCTTTCTTATTTCCTCGGGGGGGGGGGAGGGGGGGTTGAAAGCGCATCTGAATAGCCAAAAAACTAGTTATTTTCACATTTTGCACTTATTTTATGCAATCAAAGGACTGAGAACATCATATAACATGACATGGCATGGCAAGGCATGGCAAGCTAGGCAAGGTATGGCATGGCAAGGCAAGGCAAGGCATGGCAAGGTATGGCAAGGTATGGCATGGCATGGCAAGGCAAGGCATGACATGGCAAGGTGTGGCATGGCAAGGCATGGCATGGTAAGGCATGGCATGGCAAGCATGGTATGGCAGGGCCATGCCATGCATACCATGACTTGCCATGGCATGGCATGACTTGCATGGTGAGGCATGGCATGGTATGGCATGGCGTGGCACTGCCCTGCCATGAAATGCCATGCCATACCTTGCCATTTTTTGCCATGCCATACCATGCCTTGCCATGCCATGCCATACCTTGCCATGCTATGCCTTGCCATGCTATGCCTTGCCATGCCATACCATGCCTTGCCATGCCATGCCATATGATGTTCTCAGTCCTTTGATTGCATAAAATAAGTGATAATGTGAAAATAACTGGGTTTTTTTAAGCCTTGTCCATAATAATATGGCCACTACTGTAATCATAATGCAAGATAGTGCAATATTTGTGTGTGCTCACATTAAGTTATGGCACCCAAGTGTGAGCACTTTTTTCAAAATTTTATTTTATTATAAAAAATATAATGTCAATTATTTTAATTTATTATGGTTATATGTTGTATAGACATATACCTACCTATTGCAACTATCAGAAGTCTGCTATATTCTATCCCTTTCCTACAATTTCAAAATTTCGTTAAGGTGCTCACATATACGTTAATAATTAATTCTGCAGCAGTAGTCACTATCATGCTCTGTATAGTATATATATACCCGGTACTCCTTATCTGAACCATGAATTTTCTATCGATCTTCATAGTCGAATGCCTCTCATCGTCACTTTCATGGAGCTAAGGAGCTTATAGGACCTAAGCTTAATACCTAGGCCATTCCTGCACAATCACGAATGGCTTGAACTTAATTGTACATGTAGGTTGCGGTTCACTGGACGATTGCCTTAGGAGATTGCCTATTTAACCATCGGGCCAATTTAAAATGTGACCAAATTAAGTGACCATGCATGTAAACTACTAGGCATAGGCCTATAGTGAATGTCAGCATGGCTTCGCGTGGATTACTCAGCAGGGTAGGACTATACGGGGCGGAACCAGGGGGCCAAATCCGGTCCTAGCCCACCATTGAGAAAGCCCCTACAGGTTCGATGGGTGCAATGAAAAAAGGTGACAGAGAAGAAAGAGAGAAGAAAAGTAACGAATGACTTAACTTAACCTATTAAGGACGACAGAAATTACATTTCTCGAGTAGGCTACTTTATAGATGCTCGACCACTGCCCCTCTTTCTAACTTCCATCCAGTTGATTGACGTATGATTTTTTATGGTTTAAAAAAAAATTGAATTATGATTTTTCTGTATCATTGTTAAACTTGTAATTCGCTGCCGTGTGTCAGCGAGAATCTCAATAAACGAATATATATAGATATATATATATACTTTTTTAAAAGGTAGGCCTAAAAGACCAACAAGTTTTGGCCCCCCCCTTCGAAAATGTCTGTATCCGCCTCTGGTACTATATATATATATATATATATATATATATATATATATATATATATAGGGTGCAGGATCAAGCAGGTTAAATAATAAACTTTCAAAATGCAGTAATGCAGTCTACAGGCTACAACACTTAAAAGTACTAAATTTCGAATGCAACCGAATAATTATTGGTGCAAGTCAAATTCACAAAGAACGTCAACGTCACCAAAGTTCATTGGTGAAACGCTGAACAAAGACCGCTATTATAGCACAGTTTCCTTTCAGTCTGTGATTATTGCGACAATGTATTTGTCTTGAGATCCTGAGTAACATAATGTGCAGCAGTGCTCTTGATGATACTCAGAAAAGCCAGTTTTCCATCGCAAGAAGGCGAACTGTCTGCCAGCTGAAGAAGTCGACTGACATCTTCTTCATCGAGAGGTTCTGCATAGTTCTGCAGTGCCGCTCTTATCTTATCAATATCGATTCTTTCGTCGTCGTCTTCGTCAAAGACCTTGAAGGCTTGGATAAGGTCTTCGACCATGTCCACTTCCGACCTCAGTCCCCAGCATCCAACCGCTGTTAGGTAATTGTCAAGAGTTATGTAACCATCTTCCGGACGCACAGATGCGATCATCAACATGTTTCTGATGTCTTCCTCTGACGGATTCTGTCCAATTGCACGCAAGCTCCTTCCGAAGTTGGTCTCATGAAGCTGATCGCTTGGAGAGGCAAAATACAAATATGATTCCCTGAGTTCATCCAATTGTTCTTTGGAGAAATTGTGTCTAGCCGTCAACATCCTCTCTTCTTCTGAACAGTCACGACAAGAATCGGAATGTCTCGGCAAAGATGATCTCTTAAATCCACGGCATGGATCGGCTATGATCTGTGGGACGGCTTGAGCCATAGAATCAGCGTTTTCGCCTAGAGTCTGGGATTCCGTTGTTTGAGTCTGATCTGCGCCTGTTGTTGGCATTTGTGCAGACGTCGGTCTTGGAGATGCTGTCGTCTCAATAAGACCTGCATCAGACTGCTGTGCATTGAATGCAGTGTCATGATATGCCCTCCCAGTAGCAGCAGGTCCAGATGAGACTAGAGCAGCGTCAGGGAACGGAAGGTCTGGAAAAGCCGGTTTATTTCCAGCCATCGCAAATTTCACGAAGGACGAAGTCGCATTTGGGGAAATAGACCTCACATCAGTCTGTCTAAAATCAGAAGCAGGCCCAAAGTCACGCGAAGTCGGCCTTGCATCAGCAAGCATAAACTTATCAGCTGCAAACGATGCTTGCAGAAAGCTAGGGTTGTCAGGCAGCTTGAAGTTGACCGAAGGTTCAGGAAGAGCAAATCTCGGACTAGTCGTAGTCAAATCGGTCTGACGTAGGCCTAGTGTGGAATCTGGAAAAACAGGCATGGTTCCAGATAGCCTTCCAGGTTCTGCTGAACGGCTAACTACGTGGCACGTGCCTGGCAAAGAATGGCCAGTGACTGGATAATTTATGTCATTCCCCAACGAATCTGCTAAAATAGGATTGAACTGAATGAACGTGTCGACAACTGGCGGAGATCTCGAGATTGTCACTTCGGTATCTAAGCCAGATATTCTGCCCGTTTTTTCCAAACGTGATTCGAATGCTGGAATATTGACTGGTGGAATGTAAGGCAAACCGAAAGCCAGTTCCTCAGGTTTATCAACGCAGGACAAGTCATCCGGTTTCAGATGTCCAAGGGCTGGAACTAGTCCTATCTGATTATTTATAGATTTGAGAGCTGAGTCCAAACCTGCTGCGTCAACTTGTTTTCCGAGTACAGATCCCGTCGATCTAGAAGATGACTTTTTGCGACTGCCGGCATTTTCCGATAGAGTGTTCTTTTGAGTCAGAAGTTTAGGGTTCGGTGAATTCATCTTCTTGTGAAGGAAATCGACAACGCAACCGAGGCTGATAAAATAAATGAAAATAATTTCAAATTTATTCGCAATGTTTTCGCATGAATAACAACGACTTCATTCTGACGTAATCAGTGTTGCCACTGAGGTTTCAGAAAAAAACATAGATTTCCTATTAAAAAAACCCAGAAAAACACAGACGTCGCCCGGCCGAAAAGTAAAGAAAATTTTATATTTTCGCCGGCAAAAAAGTTGATGACCTTTTTTTTTAGTCGTCCGGTCCGAAAAGTCAAAAAAAATCTATTTTCGCCGGCCAAAAAGTTGATGACCTTTTTTTTTTTTTTAGTCGTCCGGTCTAAAATGTCAAGAAAAATGTACAAATTGTCAACTCGCCCAAAAAACCCAGATTTTCCCCCCAAAAACCCAGAAATCCAGACGAAAACGAAAAAAACACAGATTTTCCCCCAAAAAACAGAAACACAGACGAAAGCAATCGCTCTCTTCAAGAAGGAGTTCTTCCTGTGACCCAGAAGAGGTCCATCCTCGTTCCGGTGATCAAGGCAAATGGTCTTGATAATGCTGAGCCTAACAATTTCAGGCCAATAGCAAATGTTTCATTTATGTCAAAAATAATTGAGAAGATTGTTGCTACACAGAAAACGAAAAAAAATAGCCTTCTCCCAATTTTCCAATCAGGCTTTCGCAAGGGCCATTCCACAGAAACTCTACTTGTCCGCCTTCTATCTGACATCTAGCCTCTAGGGTGCTATCGATAGCCTAGATCCCAGATTACTCTCCTCTCACTGTTTGATGTAAGCTCTGCATTTGACACTGTAGATCATGACATCCTCTTGCAGCGCTTATCGATTTCTTTCGGCCTCTCTGGTAACGCACTTGATTGGCTTGCTTCGTTTTTGCAGGACCGCTCCTTCATGGTAGCTTATGGATCCACTAAGTCCTCATGGGTCCCTGCTCCAATAGGTTTGCCTCAAGGTTCCGTTCTTGGACCCCTCCTTTACATAATTTACACTGCCGATCTGGGCTCCCTGCTGACAGCTATGGATGTCCACAGCCAATCTTATGCTGACGACCTGCAAGCTTATGTCCACTGTCTGGCGGTTCATGCTGACGCAGCGGTTGGAACAATAAGCCAGACTATAGTAACCCTGCAGTCCTGGATGTCCTCAAACCGCCTGCGCCTTAACCCTAATAAGACTCAGCTTATCTGGCTTGGAACGCCCCAGCAGCTTTCCAAAATTGATTTAGCTTTCCTATCCTTGAAGTATCCACATTTCACTTTTTCCACTTCTGTCTGGAATTTGGGAGTCATCCTTGACCAGGAACTCACATTTACGCGGCACATTAACCTTCTGTGTCGCAGCTGTTACTACCAGCTTCGGCAGCTCAATGTCATTTCCCGCTCTTTGACTCCTAGCGCAGCCTCAACACTTGTTCATGCATTTGTAGTTTCGCGCTTGGACTACTGCAGTTCCATATACGGTGGGCTTCCAGCCTCTCGGGTGGGGCCCCTAAATAGGGTCCTGCGCACTGCTGCCCGCCTCATAGGCCGCATTCCCAAATTTGGCCGAGTCTCCGAGTACATGCGGGATGTACTCCACTGGCTCCCTTACCCACAGCGCATTACGTACAGAATTTCCGTATTGGTCCGGCGCTGCTTTGAGGGTTTGGCTCCTTTATACTTGCAGGAGCTCTGTTGCTCGACCACGCACGTTCAACGCCGCTGCTCTCTCCGCTCAGCTGCGCAAGCGGAACTTATTGTTCCACGCTCTCGGACTGCAATCAGGCAGCGCCGTGCTTTCTCCGTGGCTGGCCCTGCGACCTGGAATGAGCTCCCTGTTATCCTTCGTCAAATACCTATTAGCCTTTCTACTTCTACTTCATTTCTTTCTCTTCTCAAAACTGTCTTATTCGACCGGGGTTGGACTGGGAGCGCTCCTGAGTAGTAACCTTGAAGGAGCGCTATATCAAATTCTCAGTAAATAAATATAAAAAAAGCAAAAAAAACACAGATCTAGGTGGGAAAACACAGCTGTGGCATCACTGGACGTAATTGTAGGATTCAATTGCGTCAAAAACGTGACCCCGGGCTATATATAAATAAGAGGTTGTCATTTTGTTAAGATAGCAGGTTTCAAAGTTTCGGTCGCAGTGTAGAAATTAAAAAATCTAAACAAATGTAATACACTCTGAAGTTTTAAACTACAATGCATGACTATACCAGCATTGAAAATGAGCAATTTTTGTTAGATGGCAGGTTGAAAGCTTACCATTACAGTAGGCTATGGAAAAATTTAAACAATGGGGAGGAGACAATCATTATTCTAGCCTATTCAAGTCTTAATTAAAGCATGTCTTTCAGCCAAGAAATTTAGAGAAATTTCGTTAAAATGGTAGCCTAAAATGCTACTGTTGCAGTGTGGACATTTTAAAAGATTTGATGATGTGGAGAACATAGAACTTTTTTAGCATGCAGTTATTGACAAAAATTATAGGCATCGCCTAATGTGCAGTTCTAAATGGATTTATACAGTTTTAAAAGCACTTCTGTGCAGCTAACTACACTAAAGACTAAGAGCTAGCAAACAAAAGCCTGAAACGTGCTTTATAGCTGATGTCAACAGTTAGGCCTAATAATGCGTTGGTTTCTGGGGTTCCGCCTTACACCCCGCTGGGGAAGCTTATCACGCTCCCCAGAGGGCCCAGACGCCCTAATTCGTCACCCGCAGCTTCGCGCCTTCGGCGCTTGAAACTTGAGCACCCCAGGAAAATGTTCTGGTTGCGCCCCTGCCTACATTCATTCTTTCGGTCTGAATACATTGGTGTAGGCCTACATAGCGACTCTTCAACTAGGCTACTCAGAGGCGCTCCCAACCTCAGCGCGGCGCCGCGACCAAATAAAACTGCCCTAAGATCAGATAGGAAAGCCTGAGTATATAGGACTTTTAGCAAGGAAGCGGAGTGTCAGAGGAAGGCCATTCCAGATTGAGAGAGTGGCAGTCCTACCACCGAGAAAGCACGGCCCGGGTGCTTGTATAGGCCAAATGGAAGTATAAACTTACAGTACGCGCCTACGAGCAGATCGACTTTGTTCAGTCGAACGAAAGGAGCGGAAATAGATATAGGCCTAGCGAGCGTAGGAATATCTGTGCGGACGTTTCTTCTACGCTCTTCTCTGTATGTATGTATGTATGTATGTATGTATGTATGTATGTATGTATGTATGTATGTATGTATGTATGTATGTATGTATGTATGTAGCCTATGTATGTATGTATGTATGTATGTATGTATGTATGTATGTATGTATGTATGTAGCCTATGTATGTATGTATGTATGTATGTATGTATGTATGTATGTATGTATGTATGTATGTATGTATGTATGTATGTATGTATGTATGTATGTATGTATGTATGTATGTATGTATGTATGTATGTATGTATGTATGTATGTATGTATGTATGTATGCATATTCGTTTAATGAGTAAAAACAGGTTGGCAAACCGCAACGTGCTTGAGCCTGGTACATTGAGACAGACAAAAATTAATTTAATTTATGATTTAAATAATAATATTAAAGTGAGTTTTGGAATCGATAGTTAGACTATTACTTAGTAATAAGTATATTTGAAAAGAACTCTAGAGACAAAGTTCCGATCATCATCTTTGCTCGGAAGTTCAAAAAATTGTGCATAGGCCTGAGATCGACTTGGACGACGGTTATTCTTTGGCGGGAAAAGACCTCGAAGGACCAGCTGGAGTTAATTAAGTCGTTTATCGCCAGTGCATGCAGCAGTCGGTCCTCAGCTAAACCGACTCGCATTGCAACAGTTGCGGCACCACCTGAAGGCCAGTGAAGGGACTCAAGGGAGGTAACCAATTAATAGCCTAGGCCTACGCACCGTTCTTTTATGAGCAGTCTCTCGAGTCTCTGTCGATCAGCGGCTGTAGTATTGTCCCACCAGGCAGCAACAGTAGGCCTACTGTTGTTGCCTCTGTCACGGCGTAGGCCTACATGGCTGTTTGGAGGCAGACCATTTGCTCATAGTAACTGCAGAGCATAGACCCTAAAGAGAACTTGCACAGAATTCCAGGATCTCATTGACATTATGGGGTCCAGGGCCTACTACGCCATGGGGGGATGGAATCAGACTGCTTCCAATTTGGGCCAGGGGGGGAAAAGTTTCCCCCCCTAATGATAAAGTTGAGTATAGAAGATTTTCTCCTGAACATTTTCCCCTAGGTATTTCCTAGCATCTGCCATGGACTTCTTTCTGGTAAATTCCTTGAAAAATACCCTCCTCGTCATAACACAGGGTAAATCTTCATTTATTTTGACTTTTGCTTAACACTCACTCAAGGGCGGATCCAGGGGGGCCAATCCGGCCATGGCCCCCATTTAGAAATGCCCATGTATCGTGGCCCCCCCCCCATTTGGTTTCAGTGGCTGTTGAAATGGTATGATTTACTGCCGGATGACTAAAAAAAGGTCATCAACTGTTTTTGCGGATGCGATTTTTTTCTTTGAACCAAGGTCTCAAGAAATTTTTGGCCCCACCCCGTCCAAAGTTTCTGTATCCGCCCTTGCACTCACTTAAATTCGTTCCTGCACCTCCATCACATTCGCACCCATCAGGGCCTGCCACGTGTAGGGGGAAGTAAGTAGCCTGATCCAACTTGTGCCAGAAGGAAATTCCCCCCCCCTCTTCCCCTCTTATGATAAATGGGCATAAGAGAGTTTCTTCTGGACATCTCCCCAGCATCTTCCTCTGTACCACCCCTCCCCCACACCCACGGTAAATTTAAAAATGGAAGGTTCTTCCCGTCATCTCAAGGGTAGATCTTAATTTAGTATAACCTTTGCTTTACAGCCACTTAAATTTGTCTCTGCACCTATTTGGCACTCACTTTCACAACTCATAATTTATTACATTAATTGTTAAAATGTTGTTAAAGTATATTTTATATCTACTGACACTGCATTGTTTTTATAACAGGCTATAGGTCTCAAATAAAATGAACGATATTTTAATATCCCTAATGAATTTTAGTGATATGAGGCAGGGAAGCAACAGTGAATTAATACTTTTGTTTCTAGTAAACGTTTTTGCCTGTTTGAGTAAACATTAATAATGCAATACAAGATTGGTTGCTCAACAATTGAAGTTCAAAATCAAGTTAAGCAATTGATGCTTGCTAAAAACAAGTTTATGTAGTTCATTATTTTGAGATGAAATTTTTAACCATTGAACTAATTAGAAAATAGTTTTTTGAACCTAAAGTTAGATTTAGGATGTTAATGTCAACGACTCTATGTGGCATGTACAATTGTACATGTCTTTGTGTTACTTAAATGACTTATAAATTCCACCCTCAAACATTAAAGCACTAGTGAAGTCAGAACAAATGCAAATTGCATACACGCGCACATGGGTAGCCTACATTTGAGGAAAATGTTCAGGGAATTGTCCTGCTGAAACGCTCTGGTGGAATCCAGAGAAGAAATTACGGGGAGTGTTCCGGGGAAATGTCCATGGGATTTGTCTGGATCCCAAAATGGATGTTGCTGAGCATTGTACAACTGACAGTAGACTAGCCTACTCAATTTGATATACCAAAAGAGTTGATAGGCTATTTTGCTGAATTATGGACCTTTCCAAATTTCACAGGACTACTACAATGTTAAACGCACTGTTAACCCATAATGAGAAATTTTATAATGTTACCATTATATTGTGCAAATAAAAAAAATTAAATGACGGGGACAGGCTATTTTATGATATCCTAAACCACGTTTCTGAGCATTGAATTCACGAGCAATTTTGTGAAAATGGCAGCATAAAAAGGTACAATTAGAGTGTGCAAATCCCAAAGAGTGAAAAACAACTTGGATGCAAATTCAAAGGGACTAGGTCTAGGAGGTCAACCCCTAAATGCGGCTCTGCCCACAAAAAAAATCGGAAAATATCTACAACTGCTTGCTTCGTAGCCTAATAGGAAAGCTAGACAGTGATCAACAATCAGCACTGAAATTATGAGCATTTTCGTTAAATGACAGTCTAAACTGCTACCATTGAAGCGTGAAAATTTAAAAAAAACATTTAGATAGCCTAATGGGGAGAGGCATATCGCCTCCCCCAAACTCATTCCTCTGCTAGTGGCTCAACACTAAGCAATAGTTGCAAAATACACAAAAGTATAGGCTATAGGCCTTCACAGAATTAGTTTTTAAAATTAGGAAATTACACACTTTGGGTGGGTTGAGCCCGTAAAACCCCCTACATATGACATGCCCCTAGGGTTTTCCTATACAATAGACCTACCCATATGCCAGTGTACTTATAAACTTGTTAGGCTATAGGCCTAAACTTTTAACTTTGTGATCATTGTAAAGAGGAAACCCATTTCTTTTACAATAAAATTTTGACATTCTTATACTGGTAGTCTCTGCGACTCTGCAAAACGACTTCTTATTGAAGTTTTCATGATTTTATTGTTCATAAATAGCTGGCAAAAGGGCCTTTAAAAGGGCTCCAGTTGAGGTCGACATTGCTAAAAATGCGTTGGTGGCTGGGGCTCCGCCCCAGACCCCGCTGGGGGAGCTTACGACGCTCCCCCCAGACCCCCTAGTCGCTATGGGCTTCGTGCCTTCGGCACTTGCAGCTTCGCGCCTTCGGCGCGAGCAATATAGGCTAAAAAATTTCTTAGGGGGGGATTGCTTCCACCTTACAGGGGGGGATAGTAGGCCCTGATGGGGTCCTACGTACACTTAGGTCGATCGTGCTGCAAGATCCTAGAATCCGCATTGTGTCGACGCGTTCCATTGCATCAAGTATTAGAGGAGATCAGGAGTCGAAGCATTGCTGCATCTAGTTGCCGTCATGTAGCCTATGCTATAGGCCTATGTCTGCTTAAGTATTAGGCCTATTCATAGGACCAGTGTCTCAAGTAGCCTCTAGGGTCCAGTAGGCTAGGCCTATAGTATTAGCATCACATGATCAGTATCTCAAGTAGGGTCTTGATATATAAACAGGAATGAAAGTCGTATGGAGTAGCCTATGCTATAGGCCTATAGCATATATCCAATGTGCAACTACCAGCAGGCCACCACACAACAATTTATGCGGATATTAAATTATGATGTTTACTTTCTACAGGAAACTTTTAAAATCTGAAACTTTAAATTATTCGTCATAGCTATTATTCTTCATAGCTGCAGTCAGGGTGAGAATTGCCGGGGGGTTGGGGGGGGGGGTTCAACCCCCCAGTCATTTTTAGAGCCCCATGTTAAAGTATGTTTTTCAAACCCCAATTTCAAGTTTATCATAGGCCAACCCCCCAGTTATTTTTGCAAAATTCTCATACTGGCTGCAGTGAAAGACAATGTCAGCAAGAAGTTAGTCGTAGACTGCAAGATCTTTAATGACTTAATGAGCACGACAAGGGACAGGAAAAACTCTGGACATTAACGGTCCATTCATGACATGTATAGCCAACCGTCACGATGCGACGATAGCGACATGACATGACAACTTTGACAAGATCTTTGGTTATACTATCTGTCCGCCAGGGGCGCTGCGGCGAAATCATTCTAACTTGTCATTTCGACATCTCATCATTAGGAGTTTCCCTTGTATTGTGTCTTGTGACTTTATTTACAAATGACAGTCAGATGCCTTGATCAATATCCACCAGTGATACCGCTCCTTGGCTTTTTTCCCAAGATCTTGGCTTTTTCAATCGTATCTTGGGATCTTGGCTTTTTTCCAAAGAACCTTGGCTTTTTTACTTGGCTTTTTTTCTGCCCACTATATAACAATAATCTTAGCAATAATCCACTAAATAACAATAATTTAAGCAATAACCTACTAAATAACAATAATCTTAGCAGTAATATAACCATGGCTCCATCTACTGACTAGTATTTGTCCGACTTATTATTATTCTCTGAACTGTTTGCTCTCTGCATACGATGAAGATAAATAAAAGTTGATCAATAACAATAGACATTAATCTTTAAAATGCAAACAAATCAGCTTTAGTGGCTCACAAGATCACACAAAAGCACACGAAAAATTTCTGAACTCAACAAAACAACAACTAAAGTAAAGAAGACGTTTATTTCTCAAAAAGAGCGCACTATGTTCCTAAATATTGTTAGTATGTTAGAAAATCAGCGAACGGAACCAATTATTAACAATTTAACATACATTAATTTCAGAATTAATTATACATGATTTCATAAACATCGCAATTTATAGGATAAAATAGCTTCTTTTTCAATAAAAATAGGTGACATGGCCAAAAATTATTAACTTGGCTTTTCTTGGCTTTTTTAAAGACCCCATCTTGGCTTTTCTTAAATTTTAGAGCGGTATCACTGATATCCACATAACAACGCTTTATGGGCGTACCTGCGTCACGCTCAGGAACCTGCCTGCCTGTATTGTGTTAGGAGATCGCTTCAGTTGTTTCAACTCTCGTGAATCTCATTCTGGTGGCCAGGGACATGATGGGTAGTAAGAGGTTGCTTACTTTCGTTTGCTTTTTGGCGTTGCTGCGATGGAAAGTCGAAACGCAAAAGCTCTACTTTCGTGACGAGCATCGCTGGAGAGAGGAAGAGCGGTCGGAGAAAGTAGGCGTCTTTCCATTCCAAGATCCCAGTCTGCCGTGGGACCAAAGAGTGGACGATCTGGTGTCAAGGCTCACCCTCGAAGACATTGTGCCGCAAACCGAGGCAGTGTATGGAGGACATACGCCAGCGATTCCGGCCTTAAACATCCTGCCTTACGTCTGGATATCAGAATGCCTTCACGGAGCTGCCGATACGCACGGAACTGCGTTTCCACAATCCATTGGATTGGCAGCGACATTTAGGTTATAATGATTATTAATTAATGCCAACTCTGTACCTTCATTGATCCTAAAGTAATTAGCTATGCTTGTATTGGTTAATGAAGGGACTTACATATTGGTTGAAACTGTTGACTAACTTTGCTGGGTTTTTTCACACATTCGCTAAGCGCCATTATCTAACTGATCGCTTTGAATGTTTATGCAATGCAACTGCACTCTGATATCACCCATCTTGCAGAGTCCAGAAGTACTCCTCGACGCTGCAGATGCAATAGATATGCAATTATATTGCAGAGCAATTGTGAGGGAAGGACATGCTCATTAGGGTGGAGTGTCGGTCAATGTGAAAAAAAATATTTCAACTGAACCACTATCAATAGGTGGCAAAAGTTGTCATTTGTTATACTGATTCATAATAATGTAAGGGTTATTTGCATCATTTTTAAGTTTTGATGCTCCCCAGAGGGTTTGAATGTTCAAAAATATAGAATCGCATTTTGCAAAATCGTGCTTTGTATCATATTTGACACAATTAATTATGATCATCCAAAACTACCAGTGCGATTATATTTAATCCACTCATACACACCAAGATATTAATTGTATAATTAGCATTTGTAATGGTTCAACATTTCCTAAAAATATTTTATCTCCATCTAAAAGTTGCAGAAAATGCAAATTTAGAAAACGTCAGAAAGAATTGAAATAGGCCCTACAAAGCCATTGACCTATTAATGCTATGGGTTTATAAAAGCAATACTGATTGTTTTGACTGACAAAGTAGTGTTAGGCTGAAATTCTAACAGCAATTATAGTCAGCTTTTGTATTGAAATATGGCATTTTTTCACGTGATTCCAGACGGAACACGTATAAATCCGTCTCTTGATTTTGCACCGCAAACTGCAGAAGAAGCTTCCGTAACTAGTTTTACACAACGTTCCACTGCCTGTGTGTGGCATGGATACTTTGGAAAGTCGATCACAGGGGCAGCACCAATGGCAACGAACATCTTAATGTCATTTTCTGAAATGTCTGTGAGAACAGGTGGTACAGTAATTAGGCCTACAGTTTTTTGCCAGTCTATCAGATCAAAGTAGTCTTCCGCATTGAAACAATGAATTGCCGTACACCTTTGCCTCCAGAATTCTGTGATCTTGCTTTCAATATGCGACGCAAGCCAAGCTCACGAATGTGTTTTCTGTGATCCGTGACCATGCACAACAGTATGTTTTCTGGATGTGCAAAGAAAGCATTACGAGATATGACTGGATCAACGATGGCTTTGTGTTCCTGTGACAGATAACGTGACTTCATAATGGTGTGTAAAACGTGTTTTGCACCATCTTTGCAAGAGCAATTGATCTTTATGGCAAACCACATTGGAGCATATACTTTGATGATGTAAGTCACAATGGTTGTCAAATTCACTGAAGGTTCCTTGGTTGAGACATATAGTCGAAGAAGCCGGGTTAGCTGTTGTGAGCCATCTAGCATGATATATTGCACCTGGATCTTTTCGTGACAACTCCATTGAACATTTACCTAGAATCACAGCCTGACACATGTCGTACAGATACCTTTGGTCAGTACTAAGATCCACATCATTTAAGTCTGGCAATTCACCGTCAATGGCTTGAAATACAGCTACGGGGAGTTTTTCACAAGATACCAGTTGCCTGCCTAATGGACCTGAAAATGCTCGTGGTCCAGATGTTGCCCCATCTATATACTTCAGGAGATGTCTTAAAGGCAACTCATTTGCATGAAGCTGGCAAACCAGCCACTAGCGGTTTATCTAATTCTTGCACGAGCAACCGTATTGTACCGCCAATTCTCCCAGTATTAGCATTTGTTCCATCACAACCAACATTGGCTACCAGTTTATCCAAAGATTTGTATCTGTCTTTCAAGAAGGTCATTATGCTGAGTTCGGCATCTTTTGCTGTTCCTGATAAGGGAGCAACATGTCCGATATACTTAGATCCTGGTTCCTCAACCAACGACAAATGTTCTTCCAGTACCTTCCTTTTGTACCACCGAGAACCATGGTTCGTTATTGTTATTGTGCTGTCCTTTCTTCCATCAAAATACAAACTTTGTACAACGCCATCGAGATGGTTTTTTTTGGATTGGTTGTCGTTTGGCTTGACATATGCTCTTCTAACTTTGCTGCGATCGATAACACTTGATGTTTCTTCTTGTGTTATTACACCGAAATCTTGCAAGACTGCTGATGCAATAGCTGAAGCAGCTCTATCGGAGACTTGGTGACGATCGCAAGCTCTTGCAAGTGTCGGAAGGTGTACTTTCAACCTTTTTTTCTTCGGTTTCAGACTATTAGGTGTTTGATTTGATTTTCTAGTATGGTTGCCTCGGACTTCGCTTAACGGAATATCATCATCTGAATCTGATATTGTGATCTGCTTATCTTTCAGTTCTGATAATGTTATCTTATCATCGGCCTCTGGATCCGATTCAGGTTGAGAATCACAGTTTTGCTTGGTGGCTTCACAAATATTCATAGATTTGAAGTTTTAAAAGTTTGGCTCCTACCATTATGAACTATACATTTTCAGAAACTACATGAAAAAGACTTCAAAAATTCAAATTATGAAGTTTGAGAGATTTGCAGAATCTTTGGTAGCCCCCTTCAAATATGTGACCAAACACCAATTTTCATGTCCGCTAAAAATTGGTCCTGAACTTCAAATCGTTTGGGGAGCATAAAAACCAAGACCAATATCATTTAAAAATTTTCACAGCACTACTGATATCCAATGTCAAGTTTCTCAACCTATCAGTTGTGGAAATTGTAAAAAAAATTTGACGCTCCACCCTAATGCTCATTCATAGTCTGTGACCGCCACAGACAGGGATCGAATCCGTACCCGGGCCTTTGCATTGTATTGCAAGCCATCTGTGCTGTTAGTATTTAAGATTTGTGATTTGTGTTCTTGTGAATTGTTTCAATTGCATTTATACACTGTAACCGGTTGCAGTCTATCAACCAGATTGTTAGAAAAAGAATTTATATATTACAGACCAACCACTCTAACCGATCTGCCATTGGGCTGCACTGTTTAGCCAGTGGATTTGATATACTCGTCTTGTGCTTTTGTTTTCCAGTTACGATTTGATTCATGATGTGGCCGAGGCGATTTCGTATGAAGTGCGAGCTCATTGGAATGAGAATCGTAAGAAGGGAATTTATGTGTCCCCAATCGGCCTTAGTTGCTTCAGTCCAGTCATCAACATAATGAGACATCCACTATGGGGCCGGAACCAGGTTGTCCTTTCTCTTTGTCTCTGTCTTCTGCTGTCTTGATTTACTGGTGCACTGGAATGCAGTTTAACATAAAATAAAAATTTTATTCGAAATTATATACATCAAAGTTGGCTGTCCTGGTTGTGATGGCTGTGTTCAGCAATCCAGATATGAGTCATTTTTAATTAGTTTTAAGTAACTTACTTTAATCTAAGAATTAACTCCTCACCAAGAGGCTCATACATAAGAATTGTATACATGCTTTTATACACTGTGTCCCAATAAATCGAGACCCCTTTTTATAATGTGAATAAAACAGGCAAATCTTAATCGATTTTCAAAATTTTAAAACTGTTTCTATCCTGAGATAATTATCTTACATTGATTCAAATATGAAGTTTCTGGCATGAATATTGACGTCACAATCGCATCATTTGCATCAGAGAATTCCAATGTTAAGTACCGAAAAAGTTGTGTTCGGTACTTAACATATGAATTCTCTGATGCAAATGACGTGATTGTGACATCAATATTCATGCTAGAAACTTCATATTTGAATCAATGTAAGATAATTATCTCAGGATAAAAACAGTTTTAAAACTTTGAAAATCGATTAAGATTTGCCTGTTTTATTCACATTATAAAAAGGGGTCTCGATTTATTGGGACACAGTGTATATTTTTTTGTGAAAGTAGAATTTGTGGAGCAGAAGATGGCTTCAAATACATATGTGTGTTCTGTTTATTTTGCTTAGTGACCAATTGCATTCTTTCATACAACGTTTAGTTATATTCCCATCATGAAATTTAATAATAACTGCTACAATTTTAATTCATTTAAGTCACATAATCACCTTTATTGTTAATATCTTGAAATGATACTGCATATCGTAGGGATGACGATTGATGATTGTGATAATCTTGTCATGATTCATAGAGTGCTTTCCTATGTTTGTCATATGTTTCTTTATGAGTGCATCTGTAAGTAATTGTAATTGTAATCGTACATTTATATAGCGCCACTTCAAGAGAACTCCTCAGAGGCGCTCCCGACCTGACACCAAACCATAATCAAAGTGAATGGTAATTTTCAAATGCTTGCGGAAACTAGGCAAAGAAAGACAAAGAAGTTCATTACGGAGACTAATAGGTAACTTAATCCAGAAAGACGGACCGACCATAGCAAAGCTTCTATGTAGACAGCACTGGGGAAGATCGAGCCATAGGAACAACCAGGTCACCATGCGTTGCAGAGCAAAGGAATCTGCGGCTTGGGATGGATAGCACAGGCGGCACACAAAGTTCCATAAGATAGATCGGAGCAATGTGGTGCATTGATTGCACTCTTCTGAGATTACATCTTGCATGTCAATGTCATAGGTATCTTTTCTTCGCTAAAATGTAAAAAGAAGTGCTTGGACTTGCCTTTTCAGTGTTTGCTGGCCAAACAAGTGTCAGGCCGGTATTCAGATTTGAAAATAATTGCATGGATGCCGTTCATGACTTTCCTGGCACATTTTAAGCCCTGGCGGCTATGCAGTTGGATTATAAATTAAGAATGCACTTACTTATATGGTGTTTGTCAAATCCCATTGGCATCCCAGATCAAGCCCTAGAACAAAGCCCTCAGAGCTGCAAGCATTTATATGGCTAATGAATACATTTTCAAGTGTTTTTGAATTTCTCGAGTATTTTAAGTTGGAATTAAATCATTTATTCAGAACTGCAATACGTCGAAATAATTTCTGTCAATGGCAACAGCTTTTATTGTCATAAGCTGTCGTTAAGCTCTGGATCCATCCATCCTGAAAGCTTAAAATGACTGATGCACTTTCTTGAAATATTGAATAAGGCAAAGTTAATGTTTATGATTTAGGGCATTTATTTATTTTATGTGCATGATTTAAAGCATTAATTTTCGTTTGATCATAACATTGTTAGAAAGTGGATTTTGGAAGGTAATGCACACTATGATTGCAAATGCCTGGATCTGTTTAGATCTGTTTTGGTGAGTTTTTATAATTGCTAGCTTATTACAGTATGGTAAATTAAAAGTTAATGAACTTTTATGCAAGTCTGTAGCAAGGTTACCCATCATATCCAGTATTATCCGCTGTCCCACACAAATAAATGCTGACATGAATTCTGCAGAAACCTAGAATCATTATCTGAACAAACCTGATGACCATTAACACAGTCCTGACTAAGTGAGATAAACGAAACTACTGCAGCTAGTCATTGAAGTAAACTGATCCACTGATTGCTTTCTTTACTGAAATGCAGATCTGCTTGAAGCCATGCAACACATAATATGGCTTGCTGAGCAAGTGTGTCTAGTGTTTATTTATAGTTTACCCATTATGGCATGTTGTTTGTGGTTTAGGAATCATATGGAGAAGACCCGTATCTTTCTGGAAAATTGGTCCAGGGGTATGTTCGTGGTCTGCAGGGGAACCACACGCGCTACGTGCGTGCCAACGCTGGATGCAAGCACTTTGATGCTCATGGCGGTCCGGAGAACATCCCGGTTTCAAGGAACAGCTTTGATGCCAAGGTATGTACTGATGATTTTTCTTATGAGAATATTCATTATTAGATTATAAGTATTATATTATTATCTTTAAAAACTTTATTCTCAGATATTTATTGTAGTTTTCTTTGTGAGGTTAATATTTTGAAATTCTATTTTTGTTAATTAATCATCAGAAGTCTGACAATTGTTGTGGTTATGATCATCTTTATTTTTTCTATAAAAGTTTTAATCCAGAATAAAGGCGTTTGATCAATAGCTATTAGATATAACAATTTCTTTCACTCATTCTGTAAGTACTGACCATAAGTTTAATTAAAAACTGGTTATTTTGGTGTTAATGCTCTTCATGATTTATTTGCAGGTGGCGATGAGAGACTGGAGAATGACATTCCTTCCTCAATTCAAAATGTGTGTTGAAGCTGGAACGTACAGTATGATGTGCAGCTACAACAGGTATGATGCATTGTACACTTGCATTTGCTCTGCCAGCTCTTAACTCTCCATTGCAGCTCTGTTGTTTTATATGAATTTCTAACCTTTTGCTGTCGTCTTTATATGCCTGTCTTCATTCCAAATCCTCCATGATACATTAGCCAGTACTTTTTGGCTATGGGATATACACGTTCTACCAGAGTTCATAGTTCATGACCTAACTGACTCTCGAATGGAATTTCATTAAACAATCCTTTTGATTTATTGCTTCAAAAATCTAATAATTAGTCTTATCTCTCCACCTTATGTCCATGCTCTTGCTAGTACATTCACTTGTCTTATCAGTTATCACAATTACTGTTCAATAATCTTCATCTATTTTATGACTCCTTACAATCTGTCATGGGGGGGGGCCGGGGGGGGGTTAGCTGCTTGCCCTGTTTTGCTCGACTTTGTAAATGCTCTATGGGTCTCCAGTTATGGACTTTGTCAAAATTGCACTGGTTAATTCTTTCTGCTCAGGTGCACTTTAGGTTCCTCTCCTTATATATATTAAGCAGTTAATGAATGGTCTGGCGTGAAGCTACATTGCTCACTGATGCATACGATTCATGCTTAATACTATCAGGCAAAATTTAAGATAAACTTTTGATCAACTGACCTCCCAGAAAAACATGCATTTTGTTTAACTGTGTCCTTCACGTGCGATAGACACAGCAGAAACAAAATTTGTGGAATTTAGTAGACCTATCACCATTCACCAGGTTTGGTAACCGTCTCTTATTTCATATTTCGCTTATACCTAAATTTCCAGCCATCTTCACTCCTGACATCTGCAGGAAACTCGAGAATTTATTACAGCAACGCGAACTATATGTTGCTGAATGCTTGAATATATCGAGACAAATGCTGCAATGTAAGATTTGTTTTTTACAGCAATGAAAATGCTGACAGATAATTTTTTCCGTAATAATTATCTTTATCTTCAATTAAAATTATTTTTGTTTTTATGATCACTTTTAGTATCAATGGTGTGCCAGCCTGTGCTAATCAAGAGCTTCTGACAAACATAACTCGTAATGAATGGGGCTTCAAGGGATACATCGTCAGTGATGATCTGGCCATTCCCTTCATCATCTCCGAACACAAGTACCTGAAGACCCCGGAGGAAACTGTGGCTGCCTGCATCAAGGCTGGATGCAACCTCGAACTGGGCAGCGGCATCTACGGCTCAACACTGAATGCGATGAAGGCTGGCCTTCTCAATGAAAAGCAGATCCGAGACAACGTCCGTCCTCTCATGTACACTCGCCTGCGTCTCGGTGAATTTGATCCAGAGGATATGAATCCATACAATGCGATCAACATGTCGTATGAACAGAGCACCATTCATCGTGAACTTGCTCTTCATGCCGCAATGAAAACATTCGTTCTGCTGAAGAATGATGGGAACCTGCTGCCACTTAAGCAAACATATGACAAAGTTGCAGTAAGTTAAAGTATATCATCTCCACAGTCTGGGGTTCATCTTTGAAGTTCTATAATCAACGAACAGATTACCACTTTTCTAAGTGACCACCAGAACTATGGCAATTTTCTTATCTACCAACGTTGCCGTCTGAGCAAACCAAAACTGACATTGAATGTATTATCACCAATTGTACTTTACTTTAGCACCTGGAAATAAGCTGGTTCCCCTCTTTAACATATTATTGCTGAAGAAATGCAGAATGCTACTTTTGCATTCTTTTATGTTATTCTGCTCATATGTAGAAAATGCCCTGTACTATGTGGATGATTTCGCATATTTAACAGTCCTAAAGTAATTATGTTTTTGTAAATTTTTTATGGTTTAGATGAAAGAGAAAATCTGTATCCATGCCTAAGCATTTATATATAGCACCTTTATTGTCCAGTTTAAAAATCTCTGAAAAGTATGGAAACATGGTTGACTGACAGATCTAAAAGGTTTGTTCTAAGCTCAGTGACGTCAGCATAGATGTGTTTATATCAGACTCTATCTATATAAATAAAAATGAACTTTCCAATAGTTCGTAACATCACCACGCTGAAAGTCACGCACCGATTGTTTTGAAAATTTTACAACACCTTCCATTCCCATTAAGATTTTTTCACCAGAAAAAACCCAACCTTTTCCACAAAAAGTGAACTTTGCAATCCGTTCGCCCGCCATTTGCAAATTCAACACGTACCACACGGCTGCCAGATTTCACAAACGCCGTCTCCAAACACAGCAGACGAAACATCAATGAGGTCGCGTTCTGTAACGTCATATTAATTTCCCAAAGCGGCCTTTTCCCAAAGCGGCCTTCATCATTATTGGGCTAGAAATGGACGGTGTGACGGAGGAAAGGAGCGGAGGGAGCGGGACGAAGACGGTGGGGAGGGAGCGGAGGGGGAGGGGAGATGGAGGTCGAGAGGGGAGGGGGAAAGGGAGGGGAGGGAGAGGGGAAGGGGGAGGAGGAGGGGGAGGGGAGCCTCTTTTCAGCCACAGCAACGCGTGGCCGGGTTCAGCTAGTATTCTATAAGTATAAATTAGATGCTATGTGTTCATTAATGCACTTATTTGGTTAATCAAAGCATAGAATATTGATGATAGCTGCTTCTAATGACATGTTTGGTTTTGACTGTGGCCAACAGGTTGTTGGTCCATTTGCAGCAGATTATTCAGAGATCTATGGTGACTACTCACCTGCTGTGACGCGTCAGTTCACAACAACGGTTGCTGAAGGTCTTGCGAAACTCGCTGGAACAGTGGCCGCTGCGTCTGGATGCAACGATGGAGTGAAGTGCGGAAACTATTCGGCCGATGACGTTAGAAAAGCAGTTGATGGCGCTGACGTGGTTTTTGTTGCACTTGGTACGGGATCAACGATAGAGTCAGAGTCAAATGATCGCGCCAGTCTCGACCTGCCTGGTCGCCAGTTTGAAGTGCTATTGGATGCTGTTAGAGTGGGTAAGTAGTCGTGTATAATATGGAGCGTGATGAGCATGCAACTAGATACTTCTGTAGTGTACATTCACCGTCTATTATCTTATGCATTTCTTACTTATGTCACTGAAGTCATCTATTATGATCAGAGGGGGTGAACAAATATTAGGAACTTAGTAATTTAATTAAATTCTGTAAAACTTTGATTTCTTTGTTATAGCAAATGGGAAGCCTGTGATACTTCTGCTGTTTAACGCCGGTCCACTGGATGTGACATGGGCAAAATTTAATCCCAGAGTTTCTGCCATCATGGAATGCTTCTTCCCGGCACAGTCGACGGGTGAAGCCATCTACAAGACACTGACAGCATCTGGTGGCAGTCATTCCGTTCCAGCTGGCAGGCTGCCTGCCACATGGCCAAGTTACTTGCAGCAGGTTGGACCAAATGGCATCGGCTGTTTCATTTTAGCTACTCTTTAATGGGCTTAGAAAGCAAAGTGAAGGACGGCAAGAGTCCCTTGAGTTATACTGAACAGCAATTGAATGTTTAATGAATGTTTAGTGACTTCCTTTTCTTTGCTTTGTCATATGATGGTGTGTGGCCAGTCCGCTACCTCGTGGTTTGTTCACCTACCGACAGTGTGTGGTCAGTGCGCTCATTATAGCTGCATTGGTTGACAAGGGGGGGTGCACTTGAAGCAGATTTCTATCCTGGTGGAGATTTGAACCCTGATCTTTGGTTGACTGTCCAGGCTGTTAACCACTAGAATAATCTGATGGTTAATGTTGGAAATGATGAATTAACTACACTCAATTAGTTGACATATGTAGGATGGCGTAGGTGTTTGACCATTGGCTATTCTGCAGTTGACGTCATCTGATTGAAAAATTATTCACAGAGGACTTGTCTCCTTGGACAATCGATGTAATTTATGTATTGTATATGACATATGTATCGGGACATTTATGCAGTTCCTGCTAAGAACATTGAATGGATTTATATGTTGAAAGCTCCATGGACACATTGCTTTGAAAATGAGGAATGATAAGAGATGAAGATGGAAGAATTCATGGAACATCGTTACACTCGGCCAATGGACACAGTCCATCGGCTGATCTAAAGATCCCGTTTCAGCAACATTTGTCTCTCATGAATGCTACAAACATTTGTCTCTCATGAATGCTACAAACATTTGTCTCTCATGAATGCTACAAACATTTGTCTCTCATGAATGCTACAAACATTTGTCTCATGAATGCTACAAACATTTGTCTCTCATGAATGCTACAAACATTTGTCTCTCATGAATGCTACAAACATTTGTCTCATGAATGCTACAAACATTTGTCTCTCATGAATGCTACAAACATTTGTCTCTCATGAATGCTACAAACATTTGTCTCTCATGAATGCTACAAACATTTGTCTCTCTCATGATTGCTACAAACATTTGTGTCTCCGATAAGAATATTTGATTGCTTTTAAAAGGTTCAAATCTGAAACTTTGAAATATGAGAGTTGAAGAATCTATTTCCAGATGAAGCATTGAATGTCTAGTGGACCCAGGGTCTCTGCTCTGACTTTACGAGAATCTTTCCTTCTTTCACTCGATTCTTTTGATTTAATTTGTTTACAAATTGTTTTTGCACTTATATAGTGAGCTAGTTTTCTTGTTTGTGTCTAGGTTCCTGCAATTACTAACTACGATATGGCCGGTCACACATACAGATATTATAATGGAGAGCCACTGTATTCTTTTGGATATGGCCTGTCCTATACAACATTCCTGTATACATCGTTGACGCTGTCAGCCGATTCAATCACTGGAGGACAGAATGTTACGGCTACTGTTGGTATTCTCAACACTGGAAAGTTTGATGCTGATGAGGTGTGTTTGGCCAATGAGATGAAAATATGGTATACGTTAATGTTTTAATAGTCTAGTGATGAGGTTTTTACCAGATATATCCATTTCTGTGTGTCTCTGATAGTTCCAAACCCATTCTTATGTTCATTCCTTTTTTCTGCAAGATCCATTCATTCATTTCGTGAATTTATATAGCGCTTCTTCAAGAAACCTACTCAGAGGCGCTCCCAGCCCAGCCACAGCTAAAATAATAGGTTTTGAGCGACTTATAAAAAGCAGGTGAATTTAGTCTAGGCATAAGTCGCAAGTTTAGTGGGAGGCCATTCCAGATAGCGGGACCCACAGTAGAAAAGGCTCGGCGCTGTCTTGTAGAAGTGTGAGCTCGAGGAACCAAAAAAGAGAGATGACAAAAGATCATGCTTAATGTTTTCCATCCATGTCTTTGATTGTCTACTTCAGCTCTAAGTTCCCTCCATCTCACAATACAATGCCCTTGCTGACAATCTTTTGTCATCCATTCCTACCACATGGCCATACCATGACAGTCTTCTTTTTCTGATCTTATCTGTCAGCGTTTCTGTCTGTTCTAACTCCAGACGAGACATGAATAGTAATGAACTGGTCTTCCTTGATATTCTTCTTAACCAGCTCATTTCTGTCACTGAAATCCTTTTTTCGTCTTCTTTCTGTAGGGACCAACACTCAGATCCATGCATCAGTACTCAAGTGACAAATGCCCTGTACAGTTTTTCTCTTCTTAACCCTTTAATGCCGAGATGGTAGTAAATGGTATAGCAAATCCTATACCTTCCGGCATTAAAGGGTTAATACATGTTGTTCGTCTTCTGGTGCTAGTTAAAAATCTCACAAGAGGCATGATTTAAATAACCACATATATTTATGGAACTAGCTCTACTCTTACAGTTTTCCATTTTCAATGGCCAATTGTTTGAAGATAATGATGCACTATCATAAGGAAACTGGAGTTTGAGCTGAGAGATTTTTTTGTCTGAGAAATAAGAACCTACCATGGCATTCTAATTGCACTGACATCATGAATGACCACCATCATCAGTTGACTGCACTTGTGAACATTTACGAGTTATCTTTTCTGAAGCCTAATTATCATTTTGATATTGGGTTGTATGATCACACTCACAGTGGCCCTGGATCTGCAGTTATACAGCATCATTCCGCTGCCTTTTGCCCTGTCTATTGTTCTACTGCTGTAATGCCCCTCCCCAATCGTGGGGGCACGGCGATGTAGTGGGTATGTTCATCACCTTGCAGCCAAAGGATTGCAGGTTCGAATCCACCTCAAGTCGCCACATAATTGGACTACTACTGTAGTCTTGCTATTTAAAAACTTGGCCGTGACAGAAATCTGCGTTGAGCTGTTCTAATGTTGTTCGATAAAAAGTGATAAATCTCGGAGTCTTGTCGAGCGTACAAGTTATTTTCCATTGAAATGTTTGGCAGGTGATTCAAGTCTACGTGTCGTGGCCGAGCACAAACCTCATTGTGCCGAAGATTCAACTCGTTGCCTTCACTCGAGTGCTCGTCAGGGCTGGGGATCATCAGCTGGTGGACCTCGTCATCACACCAGAGCGATATGCTGTATGGGCAGATAGTGGATGGACATATATTCAAGGTAATCTTTTTATTGTAAACTCCAAACAGCATCGCTTATAAGGTATGCAGGTGTGCCTATTCAAAACAAGACCAGGTGCAAGAGAGGTCACAAGGTATTCTGCAATCCAGAGATTGCTTTGGGATTTATCGGTTGTTTGCCTCAGTATGCAGTTATCTGGAATCTAGTCACTGTTAAGAAAGGTCTCGATTTTACCAACTGTATTTAAGTTGTGAACTGAACATGTGTGAGTTTTCATGGGGTCAGATGTTTTTTTCTGTTTTAGGAAAGATGAAAGTCTTTGCAGGTGGCCAGCAGCCTGGTCAGGCGACAAGTTCTGAATCGAACGTCCTTGGGGCTTCATTCTTGGTTGCCTAGCAACTGATGTCATGGTGAATGCGTGAAAACTCAAGAAGAAACGTCGTCCTATTCGAAGGCCTTGCATTATTTAGATAACTCGGTTGATCATTTTGTAGTTATGAAGGTTTCTTAGCTAAACTTGCTGCACTGGTGTTCATGTCATTTAGTTTAGATGTTGTATTTGTCCATGGAATCTGACATCTGGACATTGTAGTAGTTGCTAGGCACTGAACAAAACATTGTGTAGTGCCAACACAAGGTTGTTTTCAAGCACTTTATAATGATTTTTTAAAGAGAAGACTGGGTATGTAATGAAGCATTTGTATTTTCACAATTTTGTTGAGTTTTAGTCAGCAATTCTTTCCAGACATTCCACTTTTAAAGAAGAAACTGTTGACGGATCTCACAATTAAAATAGCCGTGGAATATTTGTTACTCTTTGAAAATTGCATGACTTCATAATTATGATCTGAGCATCATCATGATCTATTGATCTTGCATTACAGTCTTACAGGTTGATGCAACTTGATGCTGTGCTGAATGCCATGATGTGCAAAAAGCTGCACTCGAGTCTGACACCAATTTCAAACTTTGAAAACTTATTATTGCATCATTTTAACTATTGCTTAATATTCGATCTCACTGTGTTGTTGCACATCACTCGGATCAGATGACCAATTGACCATAGTAGTCAAACGTTGTCTGTTGACCAATGACCATAGTAGTCAAACGTTGTCTGTTGACCAATGACCATAGTAGTCAAACGTTGTCTGTTGACCAATGACCATAGTAGTCAAACGTTGTCTGTTGACCAATGACCATAGTAGTCAAACGTTGTCTGTTGCACAATGACCATAGTAGTCAAACGTTGTCTGTTGACCAATGACCATAGTAGTCAAACGTTGTCTGTTGACCAATGACCATAGTAGTCAAACGTTGTCTGTTGACCAATGACCATAGTAGTCAAACGTTGTCTGTTGACCAATGACCATAGTAGTCAAACGTTGTCTGTTGACCAATGACCATAGTAGTCAAACGTTGTCTGTTGACCAATGACCATAGTAGTCAAACGTTGTCTGTTGACCAATGACCATAGTAGTCAAACGTTGTCTGTTGACCAATGACCATAGTAGTCAAACGTTGTCTGTTGCACAATGACCATAGTAGTCAAACGTTGTCTGTTGACCAATGACCATAGTAGTCAAACGTTGTCTGTTGACCAATGACCATAGTAGTCAAACGTTGTCTGTTGACCAATGACCATAGTAGTCAAACGTTGTCTGTTGACCAATGACCATAGTAGTCAAACGTTGTCTGTTGACCAATGACCATAGTAGTCAAACGTTGCCTGTTGCACAATGACCATAGTAGTCAAACGTTGTCTGTTGCACAATGACCATAGTAGTCAAACGTTGTCTGTTGACCAATGACCATAGTAGTCAAACGTTGCCTGTTGACCAATGACCATAGTAGTCAAACGTTGCCTGTTGCACAATGACCATAGTAGTCAAACGTTGTCTGTTGCACAATGACCATAGTAGTCAAACGTTGTCTGTAATTCATCAGATCTTCTACATATAATTTTATAAGAAAGATAAACCTCCAACACAAAAACACAACGAGATCATCTAAATAGCCTACTTTCACCACTACAAGTGAAAACCTTTTCCAATTAAGTGGAGGGCCAACAACTGAGAAGGCTCAACGCTGGTTTTTGTGCGGACGTCCGCTAAAGGGGTAGGCTAGTGGTATAAAGGTACATGCGAACAAAAGAGGACAAGGAGCACAGAGAAGGTCATTTTTCTGCCAGCGTCCCTTATAGACGACCCCTTATTAGCTTTATCTACATGGAGTGCTCTTAAGGCTTATCATCATTCTGCTATAGGCGGCAGGCCTATTAACATTTCTGAATGAAAAGCTGCTAATGTCTGGTGAAATCCAATAAGGTATTTAGATGAAGATCTCGTTGTGCTTTTGTGTTGCGGTTTATCTTTCTCTAACCCCATAAACCTCCTTGCATCTAATAACACACACACACACGTACACACAGCTCGCATCCGCCTCATTCAATACCAAATATTGCACCAATTTATTCGAAGCAATTCCTAAGCAAGTCCGCTGCTGTCTGTATGTGGCAACCAATAATAGTCGAGGGCATGGCAAAGGCAGATGATATTGAAGACGTAAATCAGGCAGAAATCACAGTTCATGACTTCTGTCAAACCAGTGCAAACCCGTTGGCGTCAGTTTCATCCTCGTTCTACTCTTAATATTACTACTATTATTACAGTGGACATAGGTTACATATGGTCGGACGGACGAACGAACGGACTGGACGGTCAGACGTTTGGACGGACCAACGTACATGTAGGCCCTACATAGACTACGGACGGGCAGGCGGGCGCCTCAGTGTGACCATAAGGCACCACTAATTATATGCTATGTAGGCCTATATGCTACATGCATTAAAACGCATTAGGTCTACTATGCTGGATTCTATTTTAGCCTGTGTGCCAACTAGGCCAAGTTCCGTTGAAAATTTACGAAATGTCTCCACTGTTTTAAATGACTTCTCTTCTTAGGATCGCAGAAGGCAGAAAAGATGAAGACCGTTTAGAAGCACTGTCTAATATAATCTTCGTTTAATTTATAGGCCTAATTAGTTTAATCTATTGGCCTAATTAGTTTAATTTATAGGCCTAACTAGTTTAATCTATTGGCCTGATTATTATCTGGCGCTGATGTCTAAGGCACAATTGGCATCGATCGACCGATGGCTCAACTAGATGAAGTCGTAATAAACCTCTAGCCTAGGTTATTAGCCAGATCCATCAAGGACCATCATGATCATCATGACCATACAGTCCTCATCCTCTAGACAGTCTACAATTAAGAGACATCTGAAGAATGGAAATCTTGAGTTGAGAATTAAATAATATTATTGACTGAATATTTGAGGCTTTAATTATTGTAGCCTACAGTCTTGTTGCGAAGACCTGTTACCCAATCCCAGGACTTGAACTTCGAGACCAAGACCTTTGGTCTCAAGACCATGGATTAATTAGTTGTCTCAAACCAAAACCAAGATTGTGAAAAGGTAGAGTCATGACTGCAGGTGGCTATTTCTGACTAAAACAGAATTTCAAGTCGAATAACCATATACATGTGTATATATATATATATATATATATATATATATATATATATATATATATATATATATATATGCAGCTCATTTACTTTCTTCGAGCAAAACAGCTCCAGAATGCAGATCGCAGCTTATTCCGAATTCACTTCATGTAGGAAGCTTATTCTAAAAGCCTGTTGCATTTTTATATAAAAAAACAATTCGCTCAGAATTTTCTGACCCATGGGGCAGGCGTGCCCTGCAGGGCTTCGTAAAATTATCTATAGCCTATAAATTATGTTCTGCAGACTCAGGGATGTAAGTGGAAAATAAGAAGTGCCGGTATGGATTTAAAGACCATTCCAGGTTTTTCTAAGGGAATTTTTACAAGTGTACTATCTCAGCCTCTAACGATTAGGGGGTCTGGGGGAGCGTCGTAAGCTCCCCCAGCGGGGTCTGGGGCGGAGCCCCAGCCGACAACGCATTTTAGAGCAATTGAAGTCAAATGAGACCTGTTTTGGCAATACATTTAAGTGATTATTCATTCACCTAAAATTGATTAAAATTTGAATTTTATTTTAAAAAACTGAAAACTTAGGCGTATTACTAGGAAATAGCATAGGCTACACCAAAACGTGCAAAATTGTTACTAGACTTTATACTATGCCCTAGTGTTTTTAGCTTTAGGCCTATAGAAATATACAGATAGAGCAATCATAAACTGCAGACAGTGGAGAGGAGATCTGCTATATCATATGATATCGTATAGTCACTATAGGCCTAGTGTGAATCTGATAAACTAGTATCATAGAAGTTTCCATAGATCGTAATATGGATGTGATGATTCCTTCGTTGTTCGATCAGGACAATGTGTGTCATCAGCAGATCTGCGTCCTTTCTTAATCCAAGACACTACATAGTCGCTCGGCTTAAATTTGGACAGTGGTGGACCAACGCATTTCAGAAAAACCAGTTGTGCCAAGTGTGCCACATTTAACCTACTTCGGATAGGAGTTGAAATGTCGTTCATGACACTGAATGTCCTCTCGCACTCTGCTGTTGATACCACATATGTGTCAACAGCGTGAAACAGCTGTTGGAGTGCATGCCGCATCTTCGGAATCGCCGTCCCTCGGCTGTCGTCCCGGAATTCACGGAAGGCCAAAATGCAGGTTCTTTCGTCAATCTTCATTTTCTCACATAAGAACTTTATTTCTGCTTCGCCAAAGAGAGCATCGCATTCCTTGTCCTTCCAGCTGTCTTTATTTAGCACATCGATGCTGGCCAATAGGTTGTTGTATTTCTGAATGTTGGCCTCACGAGCTTTTTCGCTTGTGCCAACGTTTGAAGATTCTGTGGTCTGCATGCGACGGCGAAGATTGGCGGCGAGACTCTTAAAATATTGTCCCTGTCGAAGTTCGATATCTACTTTTGTATTTGTGCCCAGACGAATCCCTTTGAAGCTGTTTTCCGCAATGCCTGCCTTGGCTTCTTTAAGATATGGACCAGCGTTGTCAGCCATTGATTCCAGGACGCGTATTTGACGGTCCACAAGTTTTTGTGCCCGAGTTAAGGTCATATCACGCTTCTGCAACTCACGTGACAGGTCACCTAATTCAGTAAGTGCGTCAAGCATCACCCCAACATTATTGACGAAGCCAACAGCGGTGAGACGTTTATTTAGGCCACTGTACTTCTGACGGGTTGTGTGGTCTCTCTCTGGATCTGTTGATGCAGATAGAAAGTGTGCATATAGAGCAGGATAGTTTGTCCACACTGCTTTGAGTGTTCTCTCGCTGCTTGAAACCCAGCGTATGTCAAAAACGCGCCCTATTGACAGTATCTGGCTTTCCAGCAACGCTGCACATGCTTTAAGTTCACGCTTGTTCTTTGGTGAAGCGTGGTATGTTGTGTATAATTTGTCGATGAAAGACTGAAAATTGTTTAGCCCTGTAACTTCCTTGTTTGTATCACCAACTGCCAGCTCAAGTCTGTGATTAGCTCAATGCCACACAAAGATATCGGGAAAGTCTTTGAGTAACAACGTAGCTACTCCAGATTTGTTACCCAACATTGTCGATGCGCCATCTGCTGCAAAGCTTATAAAATGTTTTTTCAGATAGGCATCATTAAATCCATGAGAATCAAGACATTTCAATAGCGACGCAGTTATTGTTTTTGCATCAGCACTTGAGAGCTCAACCAAGTCAAGGAAGAATGTTAGTGGCCCAGACTCATTGACAGCAGCACGCATACAGACAGTAAGAACTGTGAGACCACTCGCTGATGTTGACTCGTCAATTAAAACAGAAATTTTATGTTCGTTGACAATGATGTTGGCAACGAGTTTCTGTCGCATCTCATTCGCGACATGTGTGATGATATTTGTGCAAGACAGGCGTGTGTGAAGTATGCAGTTGCTGCAAGTCAATGTCGTCTGGTAGATCAGAGAACGGACGCTCCTTCTTTGCAATTTTATATGCAGTTCGGAAAACTCTGCATGTTGTCTCGTGTTCGTTTTTGCTATGTTTTGCGTTTGCCTCCTGCAGTAAGTTTTTCTTTGCCGTTTCCGCAATCATCTCAGCAGATTGGTGAGCCTTACTGGTTTTGTGATCGTACATCTTCTTACGAAGTGACTGTTGCTGTTCACCGAGTGTACACCCAAATGGTTCAACACGGATGTTCACCCATTCGGTAGACAGTTTTATTCCTTGGAATTGATGAAGTTTTACAGATTTAGCTGAAAAACAAACTGAACAACCAAGCTTCCCGTTTTGGCAAAGCAACCAGCTGTATTCCTCGCATTTTGACACATATTGTTTGAGAGTCCAGCATTGTGGAAACGATGGGCTGTGCTCATCAATATCTTTAACATCTATGTTACTATCGCCTTTTTTGTCTGCGTGCTTACTCGATACCTCAGATACTGAGTTACAATTTTTGGCATCAGAAACGAACGGTAGTTTGTTGACATCAGTACTGTCTTCGTGATCAGATGCAGTTGAAGGAGTGATTACATCATGCGAGCAACATTGACCTACAGCTTGACCTACACTAGTAATGAGGCTGACGTAGTGTGTCTCTCCCACGAGGCCGATGTTAATGATCATTTCATGCTGCGTATCATTTCTACTTACACTATCGTCCTCATCAGTCTGCAAAGTTAGTTCGGTGACATGACCATTATCATGCAGGACGCGAATAGTTCGTGAAACACTCGCACCAACAGCACGCAACATGATCTCATCAACCCACTGACCAATTTTCGACTGACGCATCAGGTATGAGTCGACGTCCTTGTCACGATGGCTTATCAAGAACTGTTCATTCATGAGCTGTGGATGTGAACGAAGGAACGATACTGCTCGCTGCCTGAGACATGCTGTGTCAATGGATATACCCTGAGCAGACAGCTGGTGCACTACAGCATGAAGTCCACAGTCACCATCAGCCGGAACATCAAATATGCTGAAATTTTTCTCTGCAGCCACCTGAACGAGAGATTTCTTTGCCACTTCAAAGCTGACATATTCTTTGGGACTTTTATGTACTGTGATCACTTGTGCACCTTTAAAAATAATTTGTTCACCGGCGTTTAATGACACGTTTAATGAATCAAAATCCAGAGTTTGTAAACTCCGGTAGTCCTACAGAAATAGAACTTCATGCGTATTCCAAGATCGCTATAATAAGCAGTGTCTCAAGCAGTTGTAGAATATAAGATATATATATATATATATATATATATATATATATATATATGCGTGTGTGTTGTCGATTCCAAATAGAATCCTGTATATATAAATATATAACTGGCCCAGTTAGCTACATCGAGGAACTGCTGTTGGTAAACTTCGGTACACCTTCAGGCTGTAGGTGGGACAGTCTCTGAGTAGTAGTGTTCTTGAAGGGGGTACATCCCACTTCTGTTTTATAATCAATATTTTGCATCAGTCATTCTCAAATGTTACCATTCTATAATTATTTTCCCACTTTTGTTTCGATACCCATATTTCGGTAAAAATTGTATTTTAGGGTATTTAATTAGGTAGTCGTGCTATTATATAGGATGTGTTTCAGTTTATTTTTACGCTAAAATATATACACTAAACAGTTTGTAGTCTGTACTAAGTCTGTACTAAGTACTAACCTGGAAGTATCTTGACTGTTTTTGGGCTCGCAAAGGACAGTACACTCTGGCGAAGTTTTTTATTTGGAGGCCCGGCAGCCATAATAGTTAATAATAATTATAAACAAAATGACATTATTTAATTTAACAGTATTAGCGTATACGGTGCGTTGCCATTGGCGACAGTCACGTGGCCTCTCGACGAAATTGTTAAAGACGCTGAGAAAGAGGAGAAAATTATATAATTACGGAAAAATGTAATCGCGCAAAGGGCAACAACCTGCATTATCACTCACTTGGATCGTTTTATAAAATAACTTCATAAATATTAAAGATTAAGATGGGGATTTTCAACAAACATTAAAAAATTACCTTTACCGCAGTTTTATCGCGAAACGGTGCTTGTTACAATTTTGCCCGGGTTTCGAAAATATTCACTTTATTCTACTACACTAGTAGTCCGCCACGCAACATTTAATGTAACGCTCTTGAAGAGGCACACATGAATATTCATGAATTTAGCACTGCCCGTATTTTCTTACGTAAGGGGTGTAAAAAGTAAGAGCGCAGTAAGAGCGCACGCTCTTACTTTTACACCCCTTACGTAAGAAAATACGGGCAGTGAATATTCATGAATATTCAATATTATTGTTAGTCTCTCTGCTGCCAAACGGACGGCAGCATTATATACCTCATTTTAAGATCTATTCATGGGTGTGTAATTGGTGACAGCTAGGCCTACTTACTTGGGATGTGATTATACGCAGCTGATCTCACTTTATACTTTATTTATTTTTTAACATTTGGAAGAAAATAATTAAGCATCTCCGTTCACCCACCTCAAACTTTAGGGATCGTCCCCTGTTCCCTCTAAGTTTCCTTCAATGGACTTCAATTTGCAAATATAATTATAATAATAATTGCTCATGTATTATGTTCAGCAACTCAGTTCTTCTGCAGCTGTAGAGGCCTACTATTATATATTATGAATAACTGCAGTCTGCAGATGTGGATATATACCAGGTACTAAGACTTTTCATCCATCACTAGACCTACATGGATAGACCAACTAAACACTGAAGTCTGGTACTTTATTAATTATGCCACTTCCAACAAGATGGGCACTTTGCATTGGTACGAAGGCCATCAAATCCTGGTTGAAGCAGAAGGGCATTCCACTGCTGGAGCCATGACCTGGTCGCAGTCCAGATTTGAATATTATTGAGAGTGTGTGGAGAAAAAACCATATATTATATCACTGAAATTACCAACCCTTAAAGCCTCAATGACATAAAATAACAGCGAACAAATTATGTAATTGTTACTCACGTTAAATATTTATTTATTGCACATTTAACTCATTATACAATCATGAACATTGCAGTACAGTACAATGGGAGCCAACAAAAGCTAGTAGCTTATATTATTATGACCCCTCTTACCAATTAATATTCATGAATGTTTCACAGGATATATATGACTTAACTAGAACTCAACTAACAATGAAACGGTGACTAATCATAATAATTCTGTAAAGTGCGAATAACAATAATACTATACTCCTACCAAAACTATAAACACTAATAATAATAATATAATAGTAATAATAATGATAATAATAAGAATAATAACAATAATAATAAGAAGAATAATAAAAATAAAATAATAATAATAATAGTAATAATAATACAATAATAATAATCATACTAATCTCAATAATAATATTATTAGAAACGGCAACAGAATAATAGCAGCAGAACGGCATCTCGTCACCATAAACATCTACGACAATCAGCATTAGCAACAGTATCAGACAGGTAAAGAATACTTCAAGATTAGCATCTAATACATAAGTCAAGATTGTACAGATGCAGTTTGCTGACTAGACAACCGAACAACCCAGATAATAATAATAGTAATAATACTAACTAATGAAATGAACAGAATAAACATTTTTCAACAGAGTACAGCAGTCACTGCTCATAATGGTCAATGAACAAAAAGAAAGGAATTCACTCAAGAATATATCTAGGTCATTAATTCTTGTCTTAGCATAGTAGTGTTTTTAATTGGTAGAATTGTATCTCAACAGTAGGATTTTTTAAACTTAGATCTAAATATAAAAATACTATTTTCATTAGAGATTTCTATGGGCTGATAATTAAATACTGATAATTAACTGCAATGCATTTAACCGATTATGATGTTTTTTTTATTTCACATAAAAACAACTGAAATATAACCGAACGTAGGCCTACTGTACTAAGTTCAACATGTGGGGAAGGATAGCTAAAAACATACACTCATACGCAGACAAACAGATGCGCTGGTCTATCTTGTTGGTCTCTAGACTACTAACAAGACAAACATTGTTAGAGAAGCCCAAAGTTAATAACACTTGCAAGACATAATATCCACACTCAGCTTACATGTTCCTTAATTAAAAAGGCAACAAAGAAAACTATCAGAAACAGACAAATATTCTGTAAAAAATTGAACTCAAACACGAATCAATGGATTCCATTCGCATCTCGAATAAGAGACCAAATGCACACACAATTCAATACTGGCTTAGACGACATGTGACTGGTATCAGCACGAACAGTTATTTCGCAGAATGTGTTTTGCCAAGTGGCTCTACATTAGCCACCACATTCGCAAGGCTATGTGGTGCACTGCGCCTTGGCCAGACTTGCCGGCTCAAACCACCTCTCTGCCTGCCCGATTCATAGCAATGTTCAGCAACCATGGATGATTTGGGGGGTCTACCCAGATGCATCCTTTTGCGACCGCCGACCACCATCTTACGACGAGCCACAGCTGTGGGCTGAACGCCAATTCGTTTGAGACTTGCTATGTTTCTTCTCTTGCTGTTTAGAGCAGCAGCAGCTCCTGAATATTTACCGAATGTATGGAGTGCGGTTGCCATAGCAGACGTTGTACATAAGGATTCCCCTTGTTTGCAGAAAGACATGAGTGCGGGTCCCAATGATGCTTTATCCTGACCGCACATGACCTTAATCCTACTGCAGAAGGCATCAAAGCGCTCGAACACGGCACACATGGCATCGTCCTCAAAGGTCGTCTCTTGTACGCGAGTTGCTTGCTCCATCTCGACACGGCTAGACTCACCAACTGAAGACACTGCCACGCCAGACGATGATGATGATGGCCAGCAGACTGGATCGACGGTTTCCAAACTCTCTGTTGCAGACGGAGGAATATCCAACTGTGGAGCGAGTGATTTAAACCAGTCAATTGGCAGTGATGAATTACCCGTTGCAATGGCATAGAGCAGCTGTCGTGTGCTGGGGTCATTTACAGGCAGGAAGTTGCTGCAGCGCTCCTTGAAAGCCATCATGACAGCTGATTGATGCTTGCATGGCCCTCCTGTACTGCCTTGCTTACATGAACATGATCCCAGATGCATGTCAACAGTGTAGCTGATGTCTGGTCGTGTTTCACTCGGCACTTCATACAGCGATGTTGACAGTGTAACAATCTTGGCAATGTCAATGTTGGACGCAGTTGGCAGAAATCGTGAGAGGCGCAAATTGTCAAGACGGTTGTTTGCGACATCCTGTAGACGACGCTGGTAGTAGTCTTCAAAGCGAGTGATGATGAAGTCGACCAGCTGTGGGACATTGTACGCCTTTGTACGGTGAAGTACGCTGTCTTTCAACACTCGCATGGCTCGCTCGCAGTAGTTGTTGGTGTTGTTATCGCGTGTTGGAAGATCGCTTCTGCAGCAGATCGCCCATTCCGCACGCCTTGCGAACAGTGCCTGGAGTCGTCTGTGTACTGCTGGGTGAGCCACAACCAATCCATCAGCCATAGCCTCGTCATACATAGTCTGCAGCGAGACTTCGCTGTCGGCGTAAACCATTGACTTCACAATGTTGAAAAGGTATGGCCGATCATTCTTTGCAACTGCTGAATGCGCATCCCAGACAAAGCGCCAAAAAGCTTGAAGAACGTGGAAAGTACACAGTAGACGCGTTGATTCCGGATATACATTTTGGAGTGCTGCCCGTTCAGCAGCTGAGTCATCCGTCATGAACAGCATTGGTCCAGCAAATCCACGGCGATAAAAGCATGCACTGTCCAGAAGCCTGTTGTAGAGGTGCAGAGCTCGTGTTATTGTTGCAGCCTGCTCATTCGTTGTGATGAGGACTCCGAGTGGCAGCCCACCAGCAACAGAATATGTCATGAGCAGGAACACACGCATGTTATGTCTGTCCATGTTTCCGCCGGCATCCACGAAGACCATTTCAGCACTGTGCGTGACGTAGTGATGCACCCGCTTCATCAACGGAGTGCAGATCACCACAATCACATCATCGCCGTCCACATCCATCTCCAGGTATCTTTCGTTTCCACTGTGGAATGGATCGGATGATTCCTGACTGCAGAGTTCGGCGTTGCACTTTTCAACAAGACGCTGGAGTTCAGCGATTTCCAGCGTGCCAGAAGAAGGTCCATATTCTTTTTCAAACATCTTATAGTACAGTTTATAGCACCATTGAGGATCTGGACAATGGTACCGGTCTCCAGCATAGACAATGTAGTCGTCAGGATGTTCAGTCTGCAGATCGTACTTCAAGATATCAAGGGCTGCGGATGGAGAGTGGTTCATCTGCAGCAGGTGTGTTATCTTCTCACGTGCCTCAGGCCCGACATCACGATGACGAAGAACATCGCCAGCAACAATTGGGTGATTGTGATTGAGGTTGAGGATGATCCGAAACGGGTAGCTGGGAATGTGAGGATTTGAGGACCGCGATTTGCGTTCATTTCCGCCCCTTTTAACACCAAATGCCGTCTTCTTGAGCAGAAGCTTCATAGTAGCTGTGCAGCCAGTGTTTCTGGATGCATGCTTTGTCCATGATGTGGCAGTGCTTCGGGTGTTGTGCATACATCTGTAGTCACAGTTCAATAGGTTTCCCTTTGCATTTGCTCCCAGACGATTCCGTTCCACTCTGAAAGTCATTTGTGATCGGCAGTGAAATTCAGACAACCAGATTTCGACCTCTGCAACTGTAGTTACGTTGGCACATAATGTGGCTGACAGACCGTCCATCGCACACACCACATAGCAGTAATTCTGTGGTAGCAAATCCTGAGAACCAAAAGTACAACAATGCACTGAGATTTAATTTTTTTAAATTTGAACTGCAGTTTAATTAAATCAAATCAAATTCATTGTTCTCATGCAGTTATGGTTCCAGTGGCGTAGCTACCATGTGTGCAATGTGTGCAAAGCACACGGGCCCACGACCTCCAGAGGCCCACAGAGATTGCTAAATTATTTATTTATCCTAATTAGTAATTCATATTATTTTCTGACAGATGTAGGTTTTGTGAGCACACTTGCATTAGGCTATAGGCTACTTTGATACTTTACTGAATCCTGTCAACCGCCATGCTGTTGGCAAACAAAATTATAGGCATAGGCTACTGAGTCTGAACTCCTTTAAACTACGTTTCGTCTCGAGTCATGACGGTCAAATTGCAAGATGACATTATGTTGTGTGAACGATAATAATAAAGAACAGCTTAAATACAGTTATAAATTGAGAACATGAAACGAATCATACCGGCATAAGATTTCCATGAATTCCGCTGATTTGTTTTATTATGCAATTATGCAAGGGGTAAAGGCGTGCCTATAGACTGTGCTAACTAGGATAGGTGTGATAATATTATTGTTATTGTTATGTCCGTCTATCTGTCACATTCGTGTATTGTAATTAAATGCTTAGTGACTTAATTTAGGCCTACCCCGCTGAAAAGGGGCTCATTTATCTTGGGAGAAAAATAATTGAAGATGACAGTATTCTGTGCTTTAAGTGAGCGCGTTCACTCAAATTAGTATAGCTTACTAGCCACCATGGAAGGTATTAAGCATTACACCTTCGTCTGACTAAACTGACTAATAATTCATGGAATATCTAATAGCACCTGCGAAATGTCGTTCAGGGACGTGTGTTCCTTGTTTTCGAAGCAGTACGGACAAACGTTGAACGAAAAGTTCGACATATCTGGAGAATTAATTACTTTAAAGCAGTAAAATTTCAGAACTTCGTCTGCGCTACGACAAATAGATGAATGACCCTGCTCTTTAACGTATACGCTAATGTTTACCCGTAAACGTTTTATAAATATTCATAAGCTTAGTGACGTCATATTCTAAATATTTTCATGAATATTCATGTGTGCCTCTTCAAGAGCGTTACATTAAACGTAGCGTCCGCCACCTACTGCTACCGAAAATTAAGTGTATCGGCGAATATTTTACCGTTAAAACCTTGGCTGCAAGAGGTCAGTAAGTAAGTAAATTGTATGCTGCAGATATACAATAGCAAGTAAGGAGGTGGATTCAGACAAATGACTAACGCAAAAAACGATCCATTAGGCCACTTCGACAATAAAGCACTAGCCTACTTGACTTGCATACCGTCAATACCGGCATGTCTTTGCGCCATACCGGTATGGCATTTTATCCTGGAGAGGTGCCGGTATGCTTTCAGCCAAACTGAAGAGGTGCCGGTATGGCATACCGTCTCATACCGTCACACTTACAACCCTGTGCAGACTACATTAGGCCTATATGACTGCAGGGCTTTTCAACGTGCAGTTGTACACAAAATGTGCAGTTGCAGAAGCACTTAGGCCTATGTAGGCCTACAGTTAAAACTAGCAAAAAGGGTAATTGTCCTCCTATCGGAAGTAGCATAATTTGCCATGGATGATGGGAAAGGAAAGAAGGAGTTTTGCAGTTCTAAAAATCCTTAAAAACAGCCCGGCATGACTGGTGCTGAAATCGCTGGCACACAAACTGCTTTGCAAGCACTCATCAATCACCAATCATCAATCACCATTCACCAATCGTCATGCAATCATCAATTGTCCATGGGTTCATCGCCCGTAGGTGCTTGACACTCTTTCTATCGTCTTGCGAATTTTGTCTCTTTAATTATCTTTCTGTGTTTATCAAATGTTGCAGTGATCTCTGTTTCCACACCATTCCACGATATGTCATCCTTCCATTCTCGGAAGGGACGTCCCCTTTTGTTCTGGACAGTGGCGGCGCCAGGATTTCATGTGGTTTTTTGGGGTGGGGGCTGAAGCCCATGGGCGGAGACTTGGTCCAGAAGTTGAGGGGACGAATCGCGTATGAAATTTTCCATTTTTCATTTTATCATTCGCCTAAATTTCTGACGACTTTTTTAGCAATTTAATTGGTCTGAATCTAAAAAAAGCTGACGACCTTTTTAGCCTTTGGTTTAAATCTCAAGCAAATGTAAGCCTATTTCATTGTCTACTAGGCCTACTCGGTCGGCATCGTAAGGCCATCCGCACCTACCATGAATGCTGCACAGAAAGAAGATCATTGATGTCATCTGGTCCTCTCTAATGTTCTATGTTGCGTGTATATTCAGAATGCATATTTGAGATGGAATATTTGAATAGCTCGCTTCAGTTATTTGCTTTGAAGCCACCTAAAGCAAAGTTAAAGGACATATAGACTTTAGTTGAGTCAATTACGTCTAAGTATAGCTTGTATACACATGTAGTGTACCGTGTACGCAGGTCTATATATAGATCCCAATATTGGGAAATAAAGTAGGCCTACACGCCAATGTCCTGTTATTAATCCAGATAAGCTTCCCAGAAAGAGAAAGGAGGATGCAGAGCGGTCACTTCAAGTCACTTGAATCTAGCCGAGGAGCAAAGATAGGCATATGGCCCACGCATGCCGGCCATCCTCCTCCTCCACCTCGTCCTCCTCCTCCACCTCGTCGGAGGCTCGACCTTCTTCTTCTTCTCCTCCTCCTCCGTCCCCTCCTCCTTCTCCTCCTCTTTCTCCTCCTCCTCTTTCTCCTCCTGCTCTTTTTCCTCCTCCTCCTCCTTCTCCTCCTCCTCCTTCTCCTCTTTCTCCTTCTTCTTATCCTCCTCCTTCTTCTCCTCCTCCTTCTCCTCTTCCTCCTCCTTCTCCTCCTCCTCCTCTTTCTCCTCCCCTCGTCCTCCGTCTCCTCCTCCGCGTCCTCCTTCTCCTCCTCCTCTTTCTCCGACGGACCAACCATAGGATATCACCATGTCAACAGATGGAAGACGAGTAATAAGCCTATGCGACAGAACATTTACGATGGATCGAGGAAGAAGACAAACTAATAAAACGTCTGACATAATTAAACGTCTTAATCATGAGTCTTGGCTCTTGAATGGCTTACACGTCTGCGGATGTAGCAATAAGATCAGAAGCACGACACCAACAACAACAACAACAACAACAACAACAACAACAACAACAACAACAACAACAACAACAACAACATGGCTCTTTCTCTATAATAAACATGACTGATTAATTATAATATTAGGATAGAAGAGAATTATTTTGATAGTTAAAGTAGCCGAGAGATAGCCTAATAGAAGCAGATATCAGACACAAGCGCCACACCTCATGAGACTAAATTGCACTGAAAGACGAAATACAACGAAGGAAACAAAATGAATCATTGTGTCAAGTATGCTACTTCAGAAGATAATGAAAATAACAGCAATTCAAAGATTTCAGAGCGGACCACTGATCCAACCTAAAATAATCAGTTCGATTGGTCATAACGATTGCATAATGTTATCATGGGCGTCCGCACCAAGGGACAAGAGGTGCACTTGCCCCTCCCTCCATTGTAAAATCGACCCCTTATTTGTTACCACTACTTTTGGTTTCGCAAAAATTTCTTTCCAAAAACCACCAAATGATAGGGCCTACACGAAGTTAAACACAAATTTACATTTAGAAAGCTCTATGAAAAAGTTTCATAGTTTCATAGTTTCATAGTTTCTTGCTTTGCATTTTCAAGCTCTCTCTAAACTTGTCTAAAGTGAACCGTGGCATTCATTGCATTTTTGCCCTCTCCTGCAAAATATCTGTGGGCACCCACTGGCACCCAGATACCATAATAAAATTATTATCTTAATGGAGTCGCTTTTTGTAGGACTGCGGGTAGTGAATTTGAGGGATCAAGCCGCCTTCACTCGAGATCTGACTAAAGGTTAGAAGCAGGGGCACAAAGAAGAAGCTGGGGTCCAACTTCTCGCAAATCGGACACTGCGTCTATCACCATCTCGCATACGGCGTCCGAGGAGTCGACCTGTGGCTCCTCCAGTGACCGAAGCAGGACGCTTTGGCGCCGCAGTTTTGGCGCCGCCGTTTTGGCGCCGCCGTTTTGGCGCCGCCGTTTCGGCGCCGCCGTTTCGGCGCCGGACGTTTAGGCGCCGGACGTTTAGGCGCCGGAATTTTTTCACGCTCATTCTAGAGTAGGCCTATAGAACTTTGATATTATAGGTAGCTGTAGGAGGTTCATTTACGCAAATTGTGAGATATATTTTGTAAAGATATCTTACGCCATTCAATAGTTATGCCCGAAATAGCTAAGAATGTATGTATAATTATGACATGTGTCGTGATGGTCGTTTATGGTCAGGTTAGGCGTCGTGAGGGTCGGTTAGGGTTAGTTATAGGGTTAATGTAACCTAGTCATTCGGTCCCTTATGGGGTACAGATTACGGTTAATTATTATACCACTGAATGAAACTTGAAAAATGAATATTAGACACAATTCGATCACTTCGTACTAATGTATTTGTAAATTGAACCGAAAAATAAGCTTGCAATTGTTATATCATTATATGGGCGCCAAAACGGCGGCGCCAAAACGGCAGCGCCGAAACGTCACGTACCGTTCTGTGATTAGGCTGCCCGCCGCAGTGTAGGCCCTAGTCCTACACGGGGGCGATACAGTCTCATAACTACAGAGTTGCCTACCGCCGCGGTTGTGCCTGCTTTGCGCAACGCACAAGTCGACCGACCGAAGAAGACAGTGCTCAGCCATTTTGCATCTTCAGTTGTTTGTCTGTCGCCGAAGCAGAGAGACAGAATAAATGTAAGAATAGCCAATCAACAAAGGAAAACTATAATTATAGTAACTTCAAAGACAGACGGAGAACGTTGTTCGCCTTAGAATCTTCAATGCAGATACGTCGTCTTCTTTGTTCTTCAATTTCGCAATAGGCTACTACACCGTGATTCAAAAAGTAGGTCAAACTGTTTTTCATTTAGCCTATCTCTAATGCCTGGTTACATATCGTGCTTAAAGTTTCCAAATATTTCGAGAATTGGACCAAGAATGGGATTCCAAAATTTCATGAGATAAAGTTGAACGGATAACAGGATATAAATCTTTCAACTAGCGCCGGTGAATAAGCTGGTCTCTTTGACGTGGCTTGTGTGGGCTCTGAGAAATTCTCGACAATTTTACATATGCCGAAATTTCAGTTTACAAACAATTTTCTGTTATATTCACAATTCTATATAATTATATTCACTTACTGTTCATGTTACAACTCTTGTAATCAAAGACACGTAAGGTTAGCCTAATGAAATGCGTCCAGTTACAAAATGGAAATCACTTTTGAATGACCCCAGAAACGAAGTGGGCGTTTACGAAACTCTGATAGCCTACTTTAGATTCACGCCTAAATTGACCATGTTTTCTCAAATACTTGTAAAATCATGAACTGACTAAAATGTTAATAGATTAAATCTGGTTTTCAGATAAAGCAATATGTCTGGATTTGTGAGTTATTTCGACGACGACATGAAACGCACAACAGATGATCTGCAGTCAACAAGATTTAAAGCCTAGGCCTATTATACAGCAGAACAAAAGTATTATTGTAGACGTGGGCAATCTGAAAGACGCTTCCTGCTGTCCTAGTGTCGAACCTTTAATCGGAGCAAAAACAGAAGAGACTGAATAAGAAGAAGACTGAAGAGGAAGACTGACTGGACTGTTGTGCAGGTTGTGGAATTTTGCAGGTGACTCTGAGAGTCAAGACGTAAAACATGGAGAACGATGATGTAACTGTCATCGGAGAAGCACTTCTTTTTGTCCTCACCAGCCACATGGACAACAACGACAACAACAGCAACGACAACAACAACAACAGCAACATGACCAACATCAGTCTCAATTGGAACAACTGCTCTCTAAACAATCATCATCAGCAGCAGCAACAGTTGGATGATTGTCACCTGCAAGAGCATCAATCTCATCATGTTCCTCTGCATCAGCAGCCGGTCCTGCTGCAGACCTTTGGTGGACTTCCTCAGTACTACGGACCTCTGTACAAGATTGTCGGCAGCTTCTTTGTCTGCATCATCTTCATCGTCGGTCTGCTCGGCAACGCCATGGTCGTCTATGTTGTGTGGAGGACACGGAGCATGCGCACAACGACCAACTGCTACCTCGTGTCTCTGGCCATCGCAGACATCCTTCTGCTCGTCTCAGCGCCTCTACCGACGATCGTCGAAAACTTTCTGATCATCGATCAGTCGATGTTCGGTGGCGCCGGGGGTTGCTCGATCATGGTCTTCTGTCAATACCTGGGAGTCAATCTGTCGTCGCTGTCGATCACGGCGTTCAGTGTTGAGCGCTACATCGCCATCTGTCATCCGATGAGGGCGAGGATGCTGTGCAGCGTCAGTCGAGCGAAGCGCATCATCGCTGGTCTGTGGTCGTTTGGTGTCATCTACTGCTTGCCGTGGATCGCTCTGACGACGACCAAAACGAAGACGTTTGACGACGGAAGTGCCATCGAAACATGCGACTTCAAGTTGCAGAGAAGCTACTATCTTACTTACTTCATGGCTGATCTCGTCATCTTCTACATGACACCCTTGCTACTGACGTGCGTTCTGTACGCACTCATCGCTCGCATTCTCTACTCCAGCACCAGTGCTATCACCTCAGTAACCATGGCGACCAGCAGTCCCTGCTTGCCACAGAGTCCTAGATGCTGCAGCGCCTCACCCAACACAGATGAAAATACAAATGAGAGGAAGATGGAAAAGAAGAGGGAAAAGAAGAAGAAGACAGGAAGGCAGGAAGACTACAACAATGGAATGACAAAGACCATTGTCTCGGGAAACATCGCCAAACGAAGTGCAACTAATTCACGAATTCAGGTCAATGTATACGAATTTAAAAATAATAATTGTCAACACAAAGTCTTCAGTCAATGACACATTTAAACGCTAATATTAGGCCTATGAGATTACATAAATGAGCTTTATTATTATGATAATATAGTAATAAATATTATTTGTTATGATATTTATTAATTTGTATCATCATTACTTTTATTTATTGCCTGGAGACGTTTCATCAACTTTTGCTTGGTAATGTATGTTTACACTTAAGCCAAGAAATCTTTCAAGATCGCATTTCTCATTGCTGTCCATGGGGATTGGGAATGCGCTGCAGCCTACGAAGCTTCGTCACGCCTTCGTGCATGTGTGAATGGCGTGTAATTAATATTATATAGATGCATGTGTAGTATTTTGTATTGTGTGGTCTGCTGTGTAGGTGACGAAGATGCTGGCTGTCGTTGTCTGCGTCTTTGCTATTCTCTGGCTTCCATACAGAGCGTACGTCGTCTACAATTCATTCGCCAGTCAACGTTTCGAGGATGTCTGGTTCCTTCTCTTCTGTCGACTCATGATCTACACGAACAGTGCCATCAATCCCATCCTCTACAACGTCATGTCCGTCAAGTTTCGTCGATCCTTTCACCGCCTCCTCTGCTGCTGCTGCTGCTGCTGCTGCTCCCATCATCCACACCACCAACCACCACCACCGACGACGACGACGATAGGTGGCACCACATCCACAGTTGCCACAGTCGCCGCTATCGACATGCACCGCCTACAAGATCTTCACGACGCAGGTGTCGCGAACAACAGCAGCAGCAAGTGACACAACAACAACAAACAACAACAACAGCAACAAACAACAACAACAACAACAGCAACAACAACATACACTTTCGAAATGAATTAGACAACACTACACGATGATTCTCATCACAGGTTGTCTTTGATGACAATATTATATTCTTCGCTGCAGTTGTGTTGGCTACTGACGATAGATAACAAGATAACAAGGTAACAAGATAACAAGATAACAAGATGACAAGAAAACACGATAACAAGATAACATGATAACAAGATAACATGATAACAAGATAGCACGATAACAAGATATTTTATTGTATTGTATCTGACCATTTATAAAGCGCCTCTCGCAGCAAGAGCCTTTCAGAAGTGCTTCCAGTGCGTTCAACCCCGAGAAAAAAGGTAAGTTTTCAGACGAGAGAAAGACGAGGATACACTACAAGAGAGTAACAAGATAACAAGATAACAAAATAACAA
>OX243814.1:22976547-23029047 GCA_945859605.1 Lumbricus rubellus
AAGGATCATGATGAGTGGATTTGCGTCAATTGAGATTCCGTAGAAAGTGACGATGTTTTCGTGTCGCATTCCACTCAACAGTTCAGACTCTCGTTCGAAGTCGGTGAATGTGTTGCTGTCGTCATTGTCGTCGTCATTGATGTAGTCACGCTTGAGTGCTTTGACAGCGACCATCGTCACGTCATCTGGCTGCATGAGACCCTGGCAGAGACCAAGGTAGACCTTACCGAACTCACCCTCGCCCAATTCATGCAGCAGACGAATTCGAGAGCGACGGATATGCTGGATGCCGACTGAAAGATTCATCATCGATTTGAGTTAGTATAGGTACTATTATATAATAGGCCTACATATACATGTATAGTGCAAGTGGTGAATGTACTCAAGATTATAATTATATACATGTATGCAGCAGGTTTTAAATGCTTGAGGGCATGAATGAAGGCAGAATGTGAACCAAAGGTTACTAATGTTACTGATGTATATGAGCTTTGTTGAGTTATAATTAAATGTCTCTTATGTGTCTCTGATTAGCAGGCACTGTGAGAGAAGTTGTATACATTTACAGATACAATACAATACAATGAGTGGTGTGTGAATGCCTTGTTAACACACATGTGTCTATGTCTAATAATAATGTATATACATGTGTATATATATATATATATGTGTGTGTGTGTGTGTGTGTGTGTGTGTGTGTGTGTGTGTGTGTGTGTGTGTGTGTGTGTGTGTGTGTGTGTGTGTGTGTGTGTGTGTGTGTGTGTGTGTGTGTGTGTGTGTGTGTGTGTGTGTGTGTGTGATTCATATATGCAGCTCACTGACTTAATTTCTCAATCGAGAACAGAATGCAGAGGCATCCATACGCAGACATACTGTAGCCTATGTCTTTCTCTCTGTCTGTCTCTTTCACTGTCTCTTTGTCTCCCGTTGTCTCATCTTATACGGCTGCTTCCAATGTCGCATGCCTCCTGTATGTAGTCAGTCTCTTGTTGCATTATTTTCATGACGATAGGCGACGATACGGTGTCAAGTCATGCAAGTCATGCAAGTCATGCAAGTCATGCAAGTCAGAGGCATCTTCAGGTTTCTCAGAAAGAATCTCTGGTGGCATAAAAATTATCGGAAGAGCGAACTGTGTGTCACCGTCTGCCAATCATCATCATCATCATCATCATCATCATCATCATCATCATCATCATCATCATCATCATCATCATCATCATCATCATCATGCTCGACGACAGTGTCTCATCTTATACGGCTGCTTCCAATGTACTCTCTATCTCTCTATCTGTCTCTGGAAAATATTTGGAAAATTTTAGCGTGGTATGTTATCGGGCTTTAGCCTTTAGAGATATATGAAAAACAATTTGGCTTACTTTTTTTTGAGTCACGGTGTATATATACAGGGTGGTCCAAAATAAACCGCACAATGATAAATTGATAGTACTTTATTCAGACCAATTCAAATATAACCGTGAAAATTCACAAAAACACAGCAATTATTTTTACTGTAACATTACATGGATGGATTTCGTTACATAAAAATTATGTTCAATGTGTCCTCCTTGCTGCTCGACCACGCATTGAAGCGGACGACGCCATTGATCAATTGCGCGGTCAATGAAACGCACGTGACAGCTTGGTCCACTCTGTGACGATTGTTTCTTTCAGCTGATCCACTGCACGGTGAAACTTCTACGACGGTATACTGTTGAAGGGCGCCCCAAACAGCGTAGTCGACTGGATTCAAGTTCGGGTTGTTTGGGGGCCACACGACCCCCAATGTTTCTGAGTTCGTAGATTCCAAATTAGACAACGGTCATTCTCAGTTAAGCGCCCCATGATCACAATCTCTTATAAACAACAACTTCTTTACCATAAACTATAATAAACAATGATGAAGTCAATAATGACGTCAGAGAAAATATATAAATAAGTAAGAAAAATGGCATTAAACATTGAATTGTTATACATTATATCAAGAAAACTGTCACTGTGCGGTTTATTTTGGACCACCCTGTATATATATAATATATTATAGTTGTCCATGGGCGGAGTTTGGTATCCGTTCTTGGGGGAGCTAACCCTGAGTCTGGCCTTATTGGGAGGGCTAACCCAGAAAAAGAATACCATTTTCATGGTAAAAAAGATGAATTTTGGCCTTCTTGGAGGGGTTTAGCTCCCCTAGCCCCTGATAAACTCCGCCCATGTAGTTGTCTCTTCAGAGGCGACAGATTAGACAGCGACGTTCTTCTGTTTGGATGACTTGAAGAAATATCTTTCAGTAGTTGATCTTATGATGTATATATATATATATATATATATATATATATATATATAGCAGATCTGGATCTCATGAGGTCTGCCTTTACTACTATGTGCTTTCTTATAACGCACTGAGCATAGAAAAAGTAGGCCTACTCCATTCATTAGGCTTACTTACCTCGACAATAATCGCGCATCTGATACACTTACACACATATATATAGACCTATACTAATTATACATGTAATTATTATTATTATACATGTGTGCTATTTAGGCGAGGTGTGGTAAACTGTGGGATATAGTTTTCATGCAAATCTCTGGGTTTGATCTGATGGTGAGATGCAGACTTGCCTGCCTTGTCGACATTTGTGGCCGTGTTGTAGCGACTGTTTTCCGTGAAAGTTCCATGGTTGATTGGTCGGCTTTGACGAACCAACTCACAAGACAAGGAGGAGGAGGCAGAGGCGGGGCCTGGCTGCTTAGCACCACAGCGGTGGCCATCTTTGAATGCACCGCCACGGCTCTTGCCTCTGTAGCACAGCATCTTCAGCAGCGGACACTGGAATCGGGTCATGACCTTTGACCCATTCCGTCGCTGCCTCTGACGTCGACAGACGACAGCCAGCGTCACCATGGCAACCAGCAACAGCACAAATCCAATTATGCTGACGGCTATTCCAATGGAGCCGTAACCCTAGCAACAAAATGGTCACACGTTTTACTGTCAATAGCAACAACATCTATTGAACATCTAAACGAAGCTCTACAAATATTATAGTGAGTGTCATCTGTAATGTGATACTGAACTCATTGTAGGCGATCTGCCTATTTGCTACTATTTCCTGTATATTCTTAGCCTTAAAAAATTTGTGTCGGAATTGAAATATTTTTCGGAAATTTAGGAAGAAATACTTTTTAAAAAATAAGCTCATCAGAAAAAAATGGCCGGTACAAAGGAGTCGTCGGTGTCTTGGCTTAGCGGTTGTCATCCTCCCAAACAGCCATTTCTCTTAAACCTAATTTTTCCCAAAGTAGGGGGAAACTAGATTAAAAAGTAAAAACTGATTCCTGTGGTCATTGCGGTTGATTGCGCCATGGAGCAAGCGTCGGGTCTTTGTCGCTTGACAGAAGTCAGAAACACACAGTTATGAAACACAGGCTGATTTACACAGCAAACAGACAGACAGACAGACGGACGGATGGACGTACGGACAGACAGACGTAGGCTACAACAACGTAGACTAACTATTTTGGTTTGGAAAGTCATCTGAAGTCCGTCTTGTGAACTTCGATTGAGTTGTGACGTCATCATCGTCTGACTAATTCCCAATCTGTACATCTCGATTTCCGCCGGAACTTCACCTGAAATCAACAATTATTATTGACGACCTTAAATTCACTGATCTTCAACATAAATGGATAAGTGAAGAGCATTGATAGACGTCTATTACGTCCTCTGTTTGTATCCCAACTTAGCATTGATTGAAAATTGAAAATTCTTCTTGTTCTTTTTATGCTATGTTATGCTATGTTATGTTATGTTATGGATGGATGAGTTGGATAGATAGATAGACTGATAGACTCTCCGACCGCAGAAATAGCAGAGGACTGTATGTTTTAAATCATGAGTGAATGTTATCTCTTGATGCATTGATACACATTGATACAGGTCTTCATGTCAGATGCTTTTCTTTTCTAACCTGGAGGAGCAGAAGCGGAGACATTGAGAGTGTCCGTTCCGAGTGAGTTGGATGCTCGTAGGGTGTAGTATCCGGTCTGCGGATTAACCCGACCTTCCTTCCGAAGGATGACTGTTCCGGAAGTGGACCAGTAGATGTCCGTCTCTGTCATCCGTTGACCATCCTTCGACCACGTCAACTGCGGCGCAGGAATTCCAATGACCTTGTAATGAATTGACCAATTGTCATATTCCGACTTACTCAGTCGCAAATGAACGACCTTCGGAGAACCTATCCACATGATATATAGCAACATAAATAATTATGGCATCAACATTCTCAAGAAATTAGATTCCGCGACACAAAACAAAACTTAGGCCTAATCCACAGAATATGACAGAAAAAATTCATTTGATCTGATTCGTCTTTTGTCTTAGAAAGTCTGAGTTTCTTGTCTCCAATGATCATAGAGATAGGCAACTCACGACCGGTGCATGGTCTAAGACATATCGATCGTATTTGTTGAAAGAATCCAATTTCGATCCGTGATTAAAACCAATAATCACAATTTGATTCTGACATCTCATTGTGTGCAATTATTGATGAATCGTTTACCATATTATGATATGACCGGCAAAAATAGGGTTATTATAGTTCAATCATAGCTTCCGACAACGATCTGCAGTAGGCCTAAAGCAGCTCGTCGGCATGATGGCAAAACAGACGGAAAGTATACGATGAGCCAATGAACAAAGCTGAGGTATGAGGTTAGCATAGAATAAAACGATTAAATTTTTATGTGCAGGTAGCCTACATGTGGGCTATAATAGTATATATATATATATATATGCATCATATTATGATTAAAACGTGCACATACTATAGATTTCATATTAAAGAATCAGACTTCACGCTATCTTCCTGCTACAGACTTTAATTCTATGAAGTCTATACCTTTAGTCTGATAAAAATAAACTCTTCAAAACGACAACAGAATGCTCGAAAAGAATATAGGCCTATTATACTGTTCAGTTTCATATTAACTTAAAAAGCAAATGACACAACCAATAGCCAATGTCCTGCAGTAACACATATTAATATTCTTGCTAAATTGTGAGTCTCAATATCATTCCCAAGCAAGCAATGTCTATAATAGGTCTACTGCTAATAGAAAAAACACGTGTAATGCATAGTAATTCATCGGATTATAGTTCTAAGATTGACGTAACGAAATCAAAAGAACGTTTTACTTTGGTTGAGGCATATGTAATATGCATTATATATTGTAGTACATGTACAGTAGTGGCCATATTATTATGGTAAAGGCTAAAAACACAGTTATTTTCACATTTTGCACTTATTTTCTGCAACCAAAGGACTGAGAACATCATATAACATACCAAATTACATGGCATGGCATGGCATGACATTTCCTGACCTGGCATGGCAGGGCATGACATGGCCTGGCATGCCAGGTCAGGCAAGGCAAGGCATGGAAATGCATGGCATATCAAGGCATTGCATGGCATGGCATGACAAGGCAGGGCATGGCATGGCCAGGCATGGCATAGCATGGCATATCATGACATGGCATGGCATGACATGAATGGTATGGCAAGGCATAGCATGGAAGGTCATGACATGGTATGGCAAGAATGGCATGGCAAGGCACAGCATGGAAGGTCATGGCATGTCATGGCATGGCATGACACGGCATGGCAAGGCATGGCATCAAATGGCATGGCACGGCATGGCATGGCATCAAATGGCATGGCATGGCCTGGAATGGCATAGCCTGGAATGGCATGGCGTGGCATGGAATTGCCTGGCATGGCATGGCCTGGCATGGCAGGGCATGACCTGGCATGGCAAGGCATGGCTTGGCATGGCAAGGCAAGGCATGAAAGGGTATGGCATGGCAAGGCATGGAAAGGCATGACATGTCAGGTATGGCATGGCATGGTATTCATGGCATGGCATGCATGGAATCGCGTGGCATGGCAGGGCATGGCATGGCAAGGCATGGTATGGTAAGGCATGGCATGGCAGGGAATGGCATGGCAAGGCATGGCAAGGCATGGCATGCATGGCTTGGCAATGCATGGCATGGTATGGGATGGCATGGGCCGCATGGCATGGCATTGCATGGCAAGGCATGGCATAGCAAGGCATGGTATGGCAAGGCATGGCATGGCTTGGCAAGGCATGGCAAGGCATGGCAAGGCATGGCAAGGCATGGCATAGCATGGCAAGGCATGACATGCATGGCTTGGCAATGCATGGCATGGCATGGTAGGGTATGGAATGACATGCATGGCATTGCATGGCAAGGCATGGCATGACATGGCAAGGCATTGCAAGGCATGGCAAGACATATCTCAACTAGGCTGAAACAAAAACAATGATTAAGGGCCTTATTACTTACAGAAACTACCCGTAATGTACCAAAAACCGTTTTTTTAGCCTTTACCATAATAATATGGCCACTACTGTATTATGTATACTTACTGTAGATGCGAAGAGTCCATTTCTGTCGTGTTTGTCCAGTGAAGCGGTCGTTGATGGAGCAGTCCATCGTCTGATAGATGACTACAACGGATGATGATGATGATGATTCCTCCTCTTCATTTGCTGCTTCTTGCTGCTGCTGCTGCTGCTGCTGCTGCTGCTGCTGCTGCTGAAGAACACTCCAGTTCCTTAAGACCATCAGCGACATATCAGCCGCTGAAACTTTGTCAGCCAGACAGTTGAAGGATGAGACAACAACAAGACGATGATGATTCTTAGATGAATTGATGTAGCAACTGCACTCCTGATGATGCTGCTGTTGATGCTCCTTTTCCTGCTCAAGCTCTTCCTGACTTTCGTCGTCTTCTTTGACCTCTTCTTCATCAGCTTCTTCTTCTTCTTCTTCTTCAGTCTCGTTCTGTGTCTCAAATGTGTTTCCACCATTTACTAATAAAATACGAAAACAGAGAATGATGAACAGACATCCTTCCTCTCCAGTCTCCACGCGAATCTTAGGCTAATCGTGACTCCGATTTCATCGAATTCATTCATTTGTTCCTTTCTTCTAATTTTAATAAGTAGGCTATATTGTACAGTGCAGGACTTTTTCTAGCGACGCGGTGTAGAATAATTCATTTATTCCTTTCCAACTTTAACATTCATTAGCAGGAAGTGCATACGTATACATGCACACACACACACACACACACACACACACACACACACACACACACACACACACACACACACACACACACACACACACACACACACTTAATGTAGAATTCATGCTGTTCCATGTGTTTACTAGTATAGACTCTTCTAATCCGAGACTCTCAAGGTCGAACTCATTAGGCCTATGCTAAGAACTGTAACAATAAGTTGTGTAAGTTTGAATGAGCATTTATTTCTCCAACGGCTTTCTTATTGTTAACGAATAGCCGCAATTCAATAGAGCCATGATGCACTTTTCTTCATGCTGTGTTCATCATTTTTATAAAGATAAACATCTGTCTTTAATGAAGTACGACTCAATTCGTTGTTCTACCTTCGTCGTCGTCATCATCGTCGTCGTCGTTGTTGCAATCGTTGCGACGAATGATTTCAGAGACGACGAGTTGAACGGATTTCGTTGAGTGATGAGTCAAAAGAAAATGTCCTCTGCTCAACAATCGATCTGCTCTCATAGCATGCTGCTCATCATCATCATCGTCATCAGCAACATCATCATCATCATCATCATCATCATCAGATGGCAGGCAGTCTTCTCTGCATCGGCATGATCTTGATTTTGAATCTAAAATGCTGTTAACATGCGCATTCGCTTAAATTTTTGAAAGTTAGCTTTGTAGTGTAACGTAATTTTTCATATTACAGTTTCTTTACGTAATTATAAATTTATACAGTGTCACTTCATACGAGATTAATTAGGAAACGATCCCCGAGATGGCAAAAAATGTGAATGCTATTTACTTGCAGCTAGAACTCGGTAATAATTAGAGAGACACGCTTTGCTTCTCTTACTCAAGCAGGAAAATTTCTAATCATAATTTTTAGACAGAGAAGAAAATAAACTAATGTGGTAACCTAACTCCATTTAAATACAGAAAAATAAATAAATTATTGTTAAGTTTCACTATGGCAAGAGTCGTTTGTATCTAATTAATTTGACATTTTTGACCCAGATTAAATCCATCTTGGGTGGCATATTAGTCGTCAGTCGTATAGGCGCCATAACCTTTGAACTTTAGCCAAATGCCAAATATATGAAGAGAAACAGTAAGTAACACGACATTCACTCCACCATAGAATACTCATCCCACTTCTCCGTCCATGCTGCATTTATTTTCCTCCTGCTATTCTTCTCCTGCTCCTCTTCTTGTTATTATTGTTCCTCTTCTTCCTCTTCCTCCTCTTTCTCCTCTTCCTCTCCTGCTTATTCTTCTCCCTCCTCCTCCTTCTGCTTCTCCTTCTGCCCCTGCTCCTCCTCTACATCGCTTTTGTTAGAACGTGCTCCACAAACAGATTGCTGCTGTCACTGCGTTCAAGATCTATCGAATGTAGTTCCGAAGAATATTCGATAGTCACAAATGCAGCTTATGCAGTTGTGCAGTTGTGTCCAACGCCGATGCTTATTTCAAGCGAAGATCATAAAGAAAAGAAAACAAGAAAAGAAGAATGTGAGTGGCCAACGGTCGAGTTGCATTCGTGAGAATAATATTATTTGCAGTAGCGACAATAAAATTGTTTCTTAAACGTGAAATAGATTCTGTGGAGGACAGCAAAGAGATAGGCCTAGAGTATGAGGCACTGAGCACCGATCCAAAGGAATGGATAGGCTTATCTAACGCATCATGCATTTTGAGAATAACATGCATAGGCTAAGTCTTATTTAAAGTGGATCGATAAGGATGAACCCAACATATTAATATGAAGAACACAACGCTTCAAGGAACTCATCTTATGGATATGGATTTGTTTAACGGTTTGCTCAGAAGACCGAACTCAGACGCAAGTAGGCCTACCACAGGTTGGAAGCAATTTGCTTAGGAAGAAAGCAATACCGTATAAGTCTTACACAACGGGAATTAATCGACAATGAAACAAATAATTGAGTGGGACCCTACAAGCGGATTTATATTTTGATCCTATAGATATGTAGCTTGGCAATATTACATCTTTCCAAAGTATTACATCATATAGGCCCTACTAGATTCTATATGAAAGGTCGCTACAATGATTATAGGCTACTGAGCTAGTATCAAATTTTGGTCACAGAAGCAGGTGAGCCAAACTCGAGTTATGTGCTCCCAAAAATTATATATATATATATATACAATATTATATATAATATGATATATAATATTATATACAGGGTGGGCCAAAAAAAAGACCCCCCCTAAGAATTTTGCCGATATCTTGACCAAAAGTAAGAATTTCGAAATGAAATTTTACAGGCTTAAAGACAATTCATATCTGCGTATGATGGTCAGATTTCATCAAAATATTTCCAAAGCAACAAAAGTTATACCACTTTTAGGGAGGCCACCCCCCAATTTTTGACAATTAAAAGACGTAACGCAGCAAAAACACGATTTTATTAAGTTTCATCTCAAATAATTATTATCAAATAGCCTTGATATTGACAGATGATCATTATTATTACTATTTTAAAAAGAAACAGGGTACCAGCGTAGCTGCACGACACTGAGAAGTCACTTAGCAAGATGACAATCAAATTGGTAAATAAGGAATCTGTCAGATTAATCAGAGGTCCATCAAGAACTTTGCAAAGAGACTCAAAAGAAGTGTTGGCACTGGTGTTGGGTACATTGAACACAAGTTGTGAAGCACTACCAAGTTCATTTGACAACAGTTACTTAAGATGAGACTTAATGAAATCGTGTTTTTGCTACTTTTTGTTGCGTTTCGTTTTTGAATCGTCAAAAACGGTGGGTGGTCCCGCTAAAAGTGGTATAACTTGTGTTGTGTTTGAAATATTTTGATGAAATCCGGTCATAATGTGTAAATATGAATTGCCTTTAAGCATGTAAAATTTCATTTCGAAATTCTTATTTTTGGTCAAGATATTGGCAAAAAACCTAATTTTTTTGCGTTTGGTTTTTGAATCGTCAAAAAACGGGGGGTGGCCTCACTCAAATTGATATAACTTTTGTTCTGTTTGATATATTTAGATGAAATCTGGCCATCATGTGTAAATATGAATTGCCTTTAAGACTGCAAAATGTCATTTCAAAATTCTTACTTCTGGCCAAAATATTGGCAAAAAACCTAGGGGGGTCTTTTTTTTGGCCCACCCTGTATATATATGATATTATATGCAGGTCAGAATAGATTTTAAACGAAGAAAATCGTCGACTTCTCGTACCGAGGATTTGTGACAAATGCCACCATCACTGATCTCTCTTTGCTTTCAAGATATATTGCCTAACGACTGAGCGAACAACTGGATAAATGACTGAATACACTAATACGAGATTGTAGTACACGTCACGCCACACAGACTGTGTGCCTCTGGGAAGGACGACTCTGCGGAGATGGGGGGTGGGTGGGCAGAGGCGGAGGTTAAAGCAAAGTGATCGATGGATTTGCTAAGCGATCGATGACGAAAGGTCCTGACTGTATATAAGTCTCACTGATGAAAGATTAACACGACGACGATGGCTGGATGGATGGCATGATACGAGCAACGATTGACGTCATATTATAGTCAACCGTGGATATAGGAGGTATAGACAATAAACAGACAGTTGCAGAATTAATATAATGCATATTGACGGAGTTGATGGGTCACGTTGGCAATAATGATCATGATGATCGTCGTGTTGCGTTGTCACATTGGTGTCACCCCTATTTCTAAAGTGTTTCCGTCGGCTATATTATTATTATTGGGCCAATGCTGAAATATTCTGAGCGACATGAAAGCGCTATACTGAGAAAGGAAGAGGGAATTAAAGGATTGGGAGGGGAGGGAAAGTCCCGTTACATACAACAATTTGTTAGGCATACATTGGTGGCGCCAGGATTTCATATTTTGGGGGTGAAGTCCTAAGCCTTTCTTTCGCCATTGGATAACAATTTGTGTATGTGGGGGCACCCGAGGGCTCATATGCGAGTGCCGAAGGCAAGAAGCCAATTCCGACTAGGGAGTCTGGGGAGCGTCGTACGCTCCCCAGCGCGGACTGGGGCGGAGCACTGGAGCACGTTTCAGGCTCTTGTTTGCCAACTGTACAGTCTATGAACGATAAAATCATGTAAATTTCAAGAAGAAGTTGTTTTGCAGAGTCGCAGACTTATATGATAAGAAAGCAAAGTTTTATTTGAAAAGAAGCAGCTTTCGTCTTTACCATAACTATAAAACTGGAATGCTTCCAGCAAGAGTTTCCTATAGATCGTATATGACAAGTTTATAAGTAGACCTTTGCTGTCATATGGAAATAGAAAACCCTATGGGAGGGAAGGGGCCCATTTAGGGGATTTTGAGGGTTCAACCCACCGGAAATGTAAAAAAGGTAAATTTTGTTAAAAACTTTTTATTTTTCCGGGTCTGCTTGCCCGAAAAATCAGACTTGACCGAAATTTGGGGGGCATTTGCCCCTCCCCTGGACTCCCGTCTCCTACGCCTATGGCCATTGCGCAAAGGCAGCTTTATTTCACTCACGCAGAATTTGTCAAGCATCTTTTCCCAGTCCATTAATTGACGGGTCCGACAACTCCCTTTCAATCGCTAATATTAAAATGTTGCTTTCAATCTATCCTGCGACATCGTGGATTGCATGTAGGAATTGACGAGTTTTATTACAGAAAATGATCGCTTGCATTTGTGATAAAGATGCCCAAATCTCTCATCAAAATCCGCTCTGAAACACTCGACCAACTACTGAATAATTCTGCGACAGTTAAAAACTTCATAGTGTCATAGTTGGCTACAATCGCCCGAATGCTTGCCGCCAGAGCATGCTCAGAATAAACGTTTAAGGCATAATATACACTGTAGGTCTATAGCATAGAACCATTGGCTGCAGAAGATCCACGTTCAATGAAGTTGTCTTTGCTCGGATCGCACGCTTCAACAACGAGAAGTTAATAATTTGGCCTATATTCGAAATTCTAGTGAAATGCAGATCTTGATTCACTAAGATAGTCACTTGCAACCTGAAGGCTTAGGAGATCATTTGTGTTTGTTAACTTAAATCCGTTAGGGCTCCAGCGACAGCTTAATCTGGACCTCTGACTCAGGTTTTCTGCGTATAGCTATAGTGCTGTTGCTAATGAAAAAACATTTCTCAATGGAGTTGTATAATTATAGTCATTATAGACTTATTACTAGTAGGCCTACACCGGCTTAGCCGCTCAGCTGGCCGGCATGCAGGCCGCACATTGTGCACAGATTAACCTCATTACGAGCAGACGTCGTGTTTGACATAATATCTGCAGTGTGGGCTATTCTAATAGGATGAACACTGAGCACACAACAATAATAGAGGGCGAATGATGGCGAATGATGAGTTAACAAAATCTAATTAATAAAATATTGATAGGCCTATACGAATGGCAATCCAGTTTAAATGCAAAACACAATGCGGTCGCCTTCTGACTATGTATGTAGACGTCTACAAAATTAATAATCATATCAGATATACTGTCGATGAATATTCGTAATAAACAGCGAACGTTAAAACATCATCATAAACAATGCAAGTGCATATTTAGTTCTTTACCCTTGATGATGTAGTGCATACATCATAAACAGATAATTATATGAGTCTATGAATTTTGTACTGACTGAGAGAACATCTTTGAGTCGTCGACATAAAACACTTTCGCGTCTTCGCATCGACGATTGACAGGCAACATTGTTGATTAGACTATATTGTGCAACTTAGGATAATAGCTTACACGAGATTAAGTCTCTGTCTGCAGTCCATTGCAACAGAAAATCTTTGACTACATTGAAACAGATCCAAGGATTGACACGAGATTCCAGTAGCCTAATAGACTATCTGAATATTTGGTAAAGCCAAGCTCAAGATTGCCTATTTGTTCGTACACATTACTACACAATCTATCAAATGCGCAGAGACTGCCACTTTAAGTCTACATATTAATTTTAAACTAATGGTAAGACATAACTATAATGCAGTATTTATTCTGAACTCACAGTTCCTGCAACGATGTGATGTTCAAAATATCCGACCACCGTAGGATTTGCATTTCATTCTCTTGTAAAATTCTACAACACAGAAAATGTGAAGTTGGCAATCGCCAACACATGACAATGACAAGTCTCACACTTTAATATATTCGAGTTTTAAATGTCATAGTTCAGTTACATAGAATTATTAAATGATGAAATACTACCTTTGTGCATCTTTTTCGCTGCAAGAGAAAAAGTATAGGCCTACCGGTAGCCTACGCATGCAAACCATGCATGCAAGGTGATAAACCACCTATACTCCTATAGCTTATATTTATAGTCGGACTTCATATTCCTATTATAAATATTCATAAGCATCGTCTCTACTCCAATGTCTATTTCAATGCAGGCTAATCTTAAAACTTCTGTAGCTCCTTTTCGTAGTGTACAAGGCTATTATAATAGACTAATCGATGGCATTTTTGGGTGGGTGGGTTTTTGACTTGCTCCTCCTCCGATATTTTACTTCTTTTCTTCGTCTCATTTCTTGCATTTCTTGCCTTCAGTCTTACATCCAATTTGAATTTTAATTAACCCTTTCGCGACGAATGTTGATCCGACGGCTTTCTTTCCGATCGGACTCAGCGGGAGCAGAGGGGGAGCAGAGAGCGGTGGATTGAGGGGTCGGGACATTTATTACAAGTCCACTCTAGGTCGAGGAGAAGACAGGCGAGTAATTGCTGGCCGCCTTCCATCAGCAACAGCAGCAGCAGCAACAGCAACAGCAGCAACAGCAATAGCAGCAACAGCAGCAGCAACAGCAGCAGCAACAGCAACAGCAGCAGCAACAGCAGCCAGAGACGATGGCTAATGACGAGCTACTGATGTAAGGGTACTATTATAAACCCAAATCAAATTGTCAGATCAGCTCTTTGCTTAAATACCACTCACTCACTTTGCTGCCTAGCTATTGGTGTATTTGCCTTAACATCTTTCTACCGCTATCTCCATCCATGACCCCAGCAGCTGTCCATTTCTCTCTCTCTCTCTCTGTCTGTCTGTCTGTCTGTCTGTCTGTCTGTCTGTCTCTCTCTCTGTCTGTCTGTCTGTCTGTCTGTCTGTCTGTCTGTCTGTCTGTCTGTCTGTCTGTCTGTCTCTCTCTCTCTCTCTCTCTCTCTCTCTCTCTCTCTCTCTCTCTCTCTCTCTCTCTCTCTGTTCTCTTTCCCCGGCCATCGTTAATTTACTCCCATTAGACCTTTTGAGAAAACCACAACTAAGTCAATTTGTCCGAGTAAAAATTCTTTGAACAACACTCCTCTTCCTCCCTTTCTTCCTACTTTCTGTCGAAGGTCATTTCCACCTAACTCCAAAAAGTAGCATAATTCCTAAGGTGACTTTGCCAAGCGTGAGTGGATTGTTCATTGTCATCGTTCGGTTCATAGGATTCTTGCAGGAATCCCAATTCTCGCTATCATGGCGGATCTAGGCCATGTTCTAAACCCACTCCTACCTTCTGTAAGAGAAATAATTTCTTTAAAACAAGAACGCTTTGTAATGCCTCATTTTGTGTAGGCCAAAGCGCGATTCTGTAGTTGGACAAATAAAGAGCATACTTGCTTACTTGCATTATATGTATAGGTCTGTATATTTATGTAGGCTAAATATAGCCTGTATATATAATTTTCACTTATTGAAAAAAATCCGGCTGACAGACCGCAACCGATTACAGTGAACAGTTAGATCTATTCGTTATGCAGTTGTCTCAGTTAACATCAGCCTTAACTGCAAACAGAACAGACAGCCTGTAATACAACGGCGTTAATAGCAGTATACAAAGCACGTCTATCCTACGGGGGCTTCAGAAATAGAACTCCGTCATCATGTCGCGGTTCATATGATTAATCTTGCAGGAATCCCAATTCTCGCTGTCATGGCGGATACAGACCATGTTCTGAACCCACTGCTACCTTCTTTAAGAGAAATAATTATTTTAAAACAAGAACGCTTTGTTATGCCTCATTTTGCATAGATACAAAGCGCGGTTCTGCAGTTGGATAAATAAAGAGCCTACTTGCTTTTTTACACTAGGCCTATATGTACATTTATACTATGGCATATCATAGGTCCAGGGGCGGATCCAGGGGGGCCAATCCGGCCATGGCCCCTCTATTTAGAAATGCCCATGTATCCCCCCCCATTTGGTTTCAGTGGCTGCTGAAATGGTTTGATTTACTCGAAAATTTAGCCGGATGACTAAAAAAAGGTCATCAACTTTTCGGGCGGATGAAATGGTATGATTTTCCCTGAAATTTGACCGGACGACTAAAAAAAAAGGTCATCAACTTTTTCGGCGGATGCGATTTTTTTAACAGAGCCAAGGTCTCAAGAAATTTTTGGCCCTCCCCCCCGTCCAAAGTTTCTGTATCCGCCCTTGTATAGGTCTGTATTTTTTTATATCATCATCATCATCATCGTTATCCCTGGGTTAACAACCCGTAGGTGTCCGACGCCACTCTCTGTCTGAGTCTGTCTTGCATCATGCTTCCCAGCTTCAACCGGTCCGGCCAGCAGGTCTGCTCCATACCATTAACATCTTGGAGCCGCTAGACCACCTTGTCCGATTGAAGAGAATATTGGGAGAGAGGTACGAAGGACAACCTGGGTCAATGCCCGTATGTGACCCACGTATACTCTCTCCTTCGACTCTCTCCACCGGTCTGTCCTGACCGGCCTGTGCATGTATGCTCCACATCATGACACCTTGAAGCATCTGGGTCGCTATGTCACTTGTGTCGTGGTTTTTGCGGATTTCAATCGTCTTGGTCTTTTTCTGCCAGTGTATCTCCACCCATCTGGCAAACCTTCCTCCTTTGTCCGGGCTTAGGACCGGCACAGAGACGTTGTTGGTTCCCTGTGGCGGAGGATGGATGCAGTTTAACGTCATGCCCAGGACCTATTTTTTTATATAGGCTATATTATATATAATTTTCGCTTATTGAAAAAACTCAGGTTGACAAACCGCAACCGATTACAGTGAATAGTTAGATCTATTAGTTATGCAGTTGTCTCAGTTAACATCAGCTTTAACTGCAAAACAGAACAGACAGCCTGTAGGCCTAATACAACGGCGTTAATAGCAGCCTACAAAGCTCGTCTATCCTATAGACGGGGCTTCGGAAATAGAACTCCACTCCGCTGATCTATATGCCAGTGTGTTATCCAATGCGCCACCACATTGTCACCGCATTTGAACAGACTGCTTCAATTCCCGATAGTGTTGTTCATCACCACTCTGCCGACGTTCCTCTTCCAGCATCAAAGAAACGCGCGACTATTTCAAATATGTCATTGAGTTCTGGATGCCGATCAGCCAAAATGGTCGTTTCGTCCAATCCTGAACCTGTCTATTCTCGAATATGGTTAAGAAGATTCTGTCAAATTCGACATTACCATGCAGACAGCAGTCTGGCTTAAGCATTCATTCGAAAGAGTCTGTGCTAACTCAAGATTATTTCTTTCTTTGACGCTATCGATCGGTGAAGACTGACTGTTTGTCGCTCTGTCTCTGTCACTGTCTTTGTCTCTGTCACTGTTTCTCTCTGTCTCTAACTGTCTGTATGTTTATTACACTCACTTTCTCTTCGTCTCTTTCCGTCTGTCTCTGACTGTCTCTGTCTGTCTGTCTGTGTCTGTCTCTGTTTGTCTCTCTCTCTCTCTCGGGTTAACGGCTAAAATTAGTGATGGAATCCTTAAGTATAATTATGGTCATATATAATATATATAATATACGATATGTTTGTTTGTATGTGCATTTGTTATAGCACCCCTTCAAGCTCTCTACTCAGAGGCGCTTCCAGCTCGGACACTACTTCGGAGTTTCACGCAACAATTGTGAGCCCAAGGTCCCTATGTATACGCGGCGCCTTGAGGTGGACTCGAATCTGCAACCCTTCAGCTGCAAGGCAACTAAACATACCCACTACACCAACACCCCACAATAATATATACAATTTTATACATACATGTATGGATATACATGTAAGTAGTATGTGGGATGAGCTGCATTGTTTGTCCATGCAAGTGACGACGACACATCAAGTTCTTATAATGCTGAAGCGCAGCTGCCTGACCGGGGGAAGTGCTGCACCTCATTATTAGAAACAACTACATGACTACAGTAGCCTAGTACTTAATCTATACGTCTCTGGGGAAAGTTCTCTCCTAGGAATGACAAATCACTCAGAAGAATTCGATATGTGTTTTGCATTGATGCACTAAAAAGGTTGTCACAATAAGATTCAGGTCAAAGGTTACCATCGGCCGTTCGTCGATGTTTGGCTCAGTGGTTGCCATCCGTTCAAATCGACCGTTTTTCCGCTCCCCTCCCCCAAGAGACCTGAATTTCTCCACCCACCTCCAAAGCAGATGGACGAGATTAAATACTGTCTACTTCATACATGTATCAATGATCATACATGTATCAATGTATCATGTATTAAATTTTATTCATCGACCGTCGATCTGCACAGTGCACACTTCGTTCTACAGCTGCTGGTTGTTGCTGCATCGTCATGTCGACTGTCACGTGGTGTCAAAGATTGACCAATCAGCAGTGGATCACCATCCGTCTCCATGATAGATAGATAGTAAATGCTGTCGTCTCCTGTTTCCTTTGAGACGACTTTTATACCGGAGTAACATTGCCTCTGAAATTCTCTATGCAGAGATTAGTGCTTCAATCCTAAACTAATTCGTCTACTCACCAGATATACTTCTACTATTTTTACACTCTGAGATAAACAGGTAATTTACGTTGCATAGGCCTACATGAACTTTTCTCATCCCTCCACACCATCCCATATCTCTTCTTCCTTCTCTTCTGCTCTTCCTCCCTCTCCCGCCATCCTCTTTTTCTTCGGTTTTCTTCTTCTTCTCCCCCTCTTCTGTTTCTCCTCCTCTTCTGCTTCTCCTCTTTTCTCCTCGTCTTTCTCCTCCTATTCCTTATGGTCGTCCTTTCCTTCTTGTCCTCCTCGTCCTTTCCTAATTTTTTCTTGCCGTCGTCCTCCTTCTCCCCTCCACTCTCTCCTCTTCTTTTTGCCTAAATCGCTGATTGAGACGAAATATCGGTCAAAGGTTTTTGTCTTCAACGATGAATGTCAGGTCGATCAATTAATTATTAATTATTATTATTATACTCATCAGTTTCTCTCAGCCTTAGTAGAAAATCAACACAACATCATGGCGTCATCGAAAAAAATTGTAAAATGATCTTAATCTCATTTATCCTCGTTTACTCATGTAGACCAAACATGAGAGTCTTGCAGGCTTCTTTTGAAATTGTTTAGATCAACCTAACTCCATAAATATAATATATGCAAGTGCATACATAGATATTTGAGTGGTGTTTAAGAAGGAGGCGCTATCAAAATAAATATTCAATTACGATTACTTAGTAAACTGTCACTACACTATTTATTGGCCGCCCATGCATAAAATCTTTGTTTGCGTTGACCAGACCAGCAGCAGCAGCAGCAGCAGCAGCTGCACCTGTGTCGTCGAATCGATGCAGTCTGCAGAGAGTATGTATATATGCCGTGAGTAACACTGAGTTTGTATTCGAGGCAACTCTTCGATAATATGACGTCACTTGATGACGACATGCATAATGCATTCTAATGCAGGACGAAAGAAGAAACCATCGGCGCCACCTCTGCAGCAGTGCACACCACTCTTAGTGACGCAATCGATACAGAAAACGACGATGGCTAGAAACGACAGAGAACAACGACGACGACGACATGTATAATATTACAGTGTGAAGATAGCAGCATCAGCAGCAGCAGCTGCATGGCTTGCTTTGGTCTTCCACGGAATGATGATGAAGATCAAGCGGGGTCATCTCTACCAGGTCGACGTTAAACTCATCGACCGTTTGTCGTCATCTGCTGCATTGTTATCCATGGGCGGAGACTTGGTCCAGAAGTTGGGGGTAAGGGAGAAAACGATGAAAGTGGTTGGGGAAAAGTTGCCTGTCTGACTTTGGCGAACGACCCGACGCCTTTGACCCATTTTTTTTATAGTAATTTGTCACAATTTTTACGAATTCATACCATTTTTTAAATCTGTTTTTTGATATCTGACGACCTTTTTTTAGTCATTTGCTAACAATTTTGAAACACAGGACCTGCTGAGATCCACCAACAGCAGGTCACAAAAATCAATGCCGGGCCGCAGTTCCGGACAGACCCGGCTCACTTTCAGCCCTGCGAGCAGCCGAAGGACGATCGCCGAAGCGCTTCATTTTGGGCGGACGGCTGGGTCGCCGACGACATTTTCATCGACCAGATTTGATGACGACCTATTTTTTTAGTCATTTGGTCGAAATCTCGTGAAAATATACCACTTTATCTGCCAAATTAGCTGATGATCTTTTTAGTTTTTTCTTCCATTTGATCAGAATTTACCAATGTGTCCTGACAGTGATTTTGAAATTTACGATGATAGTTATGAATATTTCTTAAATGTTGGAGGATATAAGCATCTCTGTTTCCCACCACCACAAACGTTGGTGGGCGTCCCCCTGTCCCCCAAAGTCTCCGCCCATGGCATTATCCAATATCCATCGCGTACCTCTCTCCCCGATTTCGTGTCTTTCAACGCTACTTGCATCGACCGTGCTATATTGTTCCTGTGGGCTTATCAGGCCACTTAACCCTTTCAATCACTTTCACTTTCTGTCACCGATGCAGTAAATATGCAGCAGCAGCAGCAGCAGCAGCAGCAGCAGCAGCAGCAGCAGCAGCAGCAGCAGCAGCAGCAGCAGCAGCGACAACATCTCTATCGCTATAAAGACGATGTCGTCGTCAAGTATACATGTATAGCATCTCAGTCTGTCGTCGTTTCGATGACGTGGTCACATTCTGAATAATTGTTGTATATACTGCGTTGCTTTCAAAAGTGACATCGGACACCATATTATGTTCCGATCTTACCCGCTCCTCGTCGTCTTGTAGCATCGCGACAAGACATGGCAAACATGTGTCCATGTCAAGGCATGACATGTTTTTGTAATGACATGACAAAACAGACGTGGCATTATGGCATGTCACGGCATGACATGCATGTCATGACATGACAAAAACAGACGTGGCTTTATGGCATGTCACGGCATAACATTGCATGTCATGACATGACAAAAACAGACGTGGCTTTATGGCATGTCACGGCATAACATTGCATGTCATGACATGACAAAAGCAGACGTGGCTTTATGGCATGTCACGGCATAACATTGCATGTCATGACATGACAAAAACAGACGTGGCTTTATGGCATGTCACGGCATAACATTGCATGTCATGACATGACAAAAACAGACGTGGCTTTATGGCATGTCACGGCATACATTGCATGCTATGATGCGGTGATGCGCGGCATCCGGCTTTCAATCTATACCTGACATGACTGTAATAAGTGGACCCTGCTATCCAAGTTCCAAGTACAAGACGATTTTCATATCTATTGATGCTATAGGCCTATATAGTATAGGCCTATTATCACAACTCCAATTCAGAGCAGTTTTGTATGCTATATCGTAGGCTATAATGACTCTTTGCAAAATCTATGATGTCATTAATTAACGCCATCTGCTTATTATCTCAGCCTAATTTTTAAATAGACTTAATAGTCTTAATACATTGCACAAACTCACAGCGTTCGCAATGAGTTGCTCCTTTCGATGCCTGCAACGCTTTTCAATCCCGATCTTCGAATGATTCTGTCGACACATAACAATATTAATAATAAGAAGAAAAGTGGTTGAAATGGAGCGAAGGGTGCAGGGCTATATGGATCTCATGCACAACTAAGATGAAAGAGTGGCTTTAAAGACTGAACAGACATTTCCATGCTTCGCTCTGTTCTATTGTATAAAAGTAAATATACTTTATATCTATGATAGCAAACAAACGATATAATTGAAATTGATTGACATAATTCCAACGGCATTACATTGCATGTAGAATATGTTAAACTCGTGCATCGAGCATCATCACTGATTCAGTCTAACAGTTGTATACGTGACAATTATACATCACGTCTAGACTTGTCGCTGATAGGCCTATCTCATTCGATTCGTAAAAACTTGGCTCTGGTCTGACTCTGTCACGCCACCAGATATTATGTTGGCCTGTAGGTCTTATACTCAAGAGACCTGGAACTTGGAAGATTGTAGCAGTTGCACGCAGGTGCAAACAGCAGGTGCAAACATTTAAACGTGCAGATTTGAGTTTATTTTATGGGTAATATTATTTAAATCTGGGTTGAAGCAGCAATCAGACAGACAATGGAATAAACAGCAAGAGAGACAGACAGACAGGAGGCGAATACGAGTTATTTTAAGCTGAGTTGAAATGAAACGTTTTCTTACAGAGTTTGTAGCCCTCCGAAGAGATCGATGTTTTGCAACGAACTGAACCTCGGCTGATCTTCAATTATTCTGTATGCATAAAAAATTGCATTGCATTCATTAACAAATCATCCGAAGGTTTAAGCAACGTCGTCACTTTTAACTCAGATTTAAATGTGAAGAATACTCGCTGTATAGTCTTGTTTAACAATTTAGCTTAAACCTGTGATTAGGCCAATCACTTCATCAAAATTATTCATTTCGACGTAAATTATATTCAAACTTCAAAGTCAAAGGTTTTCAGTTAGAAAAGCAAAGTACGATTTATAGTCGTCCACCTCAACGAGGCACGCAGTCGCAGGGGAGGGGGAAGCCTAAGTCTTACACTTCAACAAACAGGACAGCAGAAGGTAGCAGTTTAAAAGTTATAAACTAAATGCAACGGTACAAAAGCTCCCTACACTAAGTATGACCAAGTATATGCTGAGATAGCCCACAGTTTGTGGCAATTGTCACAGTAGCCTACTTCACTCTCGATGCTACTTGGTCATCAGGGATTAACTCGAAATTCGGTCGACCACATCGGATGAGAAACTGTCGACCTTTCTTGTGCGCATCGGAGTTTGTCGATAGTTTTCGTGCGGCATTTGTCCAAAGATGACTATTTGCAGCTGATGTGACTGCAACATTATGGACTATAGAGTACTGTTGTTATGAGATGGGCGTCTTTGTTGGCTGCTACAGTTTTGTATTTGTCTTTGTATGTGTTGGCTTATCTTGTAATCTTCACTCTATAGTCTCGTTAATTGGTTTTGGTCCCGAAGCTCAGGGCGTCCAATGTCTTCTGGGTAGGTTGTTGTCGCTAATCAATCGGTGCAGTCTCGTAGATACAAGCACATTCAATGGCATCTAAACGAAGACACTGTAGCAGGAAATACGCATTATGAATATATTTGCATAATTATTGTCGTCATACAGCGCAGCTGGCTATCTCTGATATCCTCCATATCTGTAAATTATAGCAAGACTAAGGACTGGATGCTAATGCAGTGGCCTCCATTTACATTACTCGATAATTATCTACCCATAGATTGCGTGCAATCCATTTGCATCTTACATGCATACACTATATTATCATGTCTTTATATATATACAATACATATATGCATATATAATTATATATATATATATACTAGCTGGGATACCCGGCGATGCCCGGGAATTTTATGTAAATGGCCGTGAAGCTGTGTCGACGGAATGGAATGGAAATAGCAACGGTTTGGGGTTTCACGCCCCCACCATGGCCCCCTCCACTGGCTGGACCTGACGGTCCTCTGTATACATGCAAAGTTTCATATCAATAGCTGCAAAACTGCAAAAAAATGCCCCACCCTCCCCAAAAAATTTCGCCCCCCTAAACAACGCCCTGCTCCACCCGGCCTCTGCGGGGCGAGGTGTGTTGGTTGGTGGCGAGGTGGTCCCGGTGACACCCTATTTAGCTGCAAATTTTCAGGTGAATAGCTGTGAAACTATGGCGATGGTAAAAACAATGTGAAAAATGGAGTTTGGGGAGGGGGACCATTCTCCCTCTGGTGGCAGAGATTCGCCAACTCGTTTTCTGTGAGGACCTGACGGTCCTCTGTTTAAGTGCAAAATTTAACATCAATAGCTGAAAAAATTTCGCCCCCCCCAAACATTTCGCCCCTCTAAACAACGCCCTGCCCCGCCCGGCCCCTGCGGGGAGAGCGAGGTGTGTGTTGGTTGGGGGGCAAGGTGATCCCGGTGGCATCCTATCTAGCTGCAACGTTTCAGGTTAATAGCTGCGAAACTATGGCGATGGTGTAAAATAGGGAAAATGGAGTTTTGTGGTCCCCCCCATTTTCCCCCTGGCGGTAGAGATTCGCCAACTGTTTTTTGGGGAGGACCTGACGGTCCTCTGTCTAAATGCGAAATTTGACATCAATAGCTGAAAAAATTTTGCCCCCTAAAAATTTCGCCCCCCTAAACAACGCCCTACCCCGCCCGGCCCCTGCGGGGCGAGCGAGGTGTGTGTTGTTTGAGGGAAAGGTGGTCCCGGTGGCATCCTATCTAGCTGCAACGTTTCAGGTGAATAGCTGTGAAACTATGGCGATGGTGTAAAAATAGGGAAAATGGAGTTTTGGGGTCCCCCATTTTCCCCATGGTGGTAGAGATTCGCCAACTGGTTTTTGGGAGGACCTGACGGTCCTCTGTCTAAATGCAAAATTTGGCATCAATAGCTGCAAAATTTTTTTTTTCGCCCCCCCAAAATTCCCTCCCCCATTCTGGCCCCTATGGTGTTAGAAATTCGCCAACCCCTGCACTTGCTAAGTTTGATGAACCCCTGTCTAGTTGCAAAATTTCAGATCAATAGCAGCGAAACTGTGGGCGTGCATTCTGGACAAATATACATATATACATACATACATACATACATATATACATCCTCTCTTATAGATATAGATAATTATGCACATTATCGTGTCTTTATATATAATATATATATATATATCTAATTATGCACATTATCGTGTAGGGTCTGTTACAGGCCTTGTTGAATTTATCTTATCACCACCAACAGCGAATTAGCTGAGAGACGTTAATCCAATTTCACTTAGATGGCTTCGACGGTGTTCTTTGGATCAGAATGAAGCCTGATGTTCGGTCATCATTGATATTGATAAGCTGCAGATCATCCGAAGAACGAAAAAGCTAAATCAGAAATCAGATCATCATGTCGACCATGTTCATCGCTAATTCCGTCGTCCATGTATACCAATTGAACGACGATATAATTATACAGTTTTATACACCCACTCTCCAGTCGCCATTGGGATCCATCCACGACTTCACTGTGTCTCACTTCAGCATTAGGCCTATAATATAGGCCTATATATATAATTTATATATATATTTATATATGATAAATTATGCTTATCTTCATTCTCTGTTAGGCTTATATGTGAAGTGCGATCTTAAATAATAGATTTATCACAAAATCAAGAAATTTTCTTAAACTTTCAATTTAAATTATATTCAATGCTAATTGAAAACTCTTCAGGACTGAACCTAAAGACGAAATGGCGAATACTAAGAATAAGACATCAAGGCATTTATGCAATAGTTTGAGTCACACAACGATGACGTTCTATGGACCTGAATGCTATAGTTACTGCATGCTAGGCAGGTTGATACGTATAGCCTATATTATCTTTATCTTACATACATGTATTGTAGGTCTATACGTATATGCATTATGCATGTATAGATCTATTTCCTCTCGTTTTAGTCATTATGGCCTGGGATCCGTTAACTTTTTAAAAGTAATTCTTGCTGCATTTGAGCAATTTCGTTTTTGTCTCGTGGGCGTTGACTGCAGATGACAGAGGAGCATCAGAAACAGCCAGACATTATTGGTCAGACATTGCTATTCATTATTCATTAGTAACCGTCGATCAGATTTCCGATTCTTTTCGGTTTCTGACCTGTACACATGTAGGCCTACAATCGGTAGTGCTCGGTAGTACAGTGGTTAGCGCGCTGGACTGTCGACCAAGAGGTCGGGGGTTCAATTCCCCGCCAGGGCAGAAATTTGTAACGAGATTTCTGTTCCACAAGCACCCCCTAGCCGACTCAGCTATGATGAGTACACTGACCTCACGGTCAGTGGATGATGAGACGGCGAGGGAGAGGATTGGCCACCGCCCTCATATGCCGAGGCCTTGAAAATGAAGTCGCTAACACTTCATCCCCATTGGCTAGCCCTCCGGGCTAGCTAGACGGGATCATCATCATTGACATAATTATATTCCTTCGTAGCAGAGTTTCATGGAGAAAGTCTTTGTAGCATCGACACTGGTTCCTGTCACTTCATCACACATCCCCATTCATTATACTATTATTTGCTTCTGACACCGACATTCGCAATGCATGGTCTACCGATATAAATATAATTAGGCCTAATATTCATAACTGTCTTCAATGCCTCGTGAAGTTCTTGACGTCTTTTTGTGTCTTTCAAAGGCGACGTACAGGTAACATATTATTGGATGGCCTATATATATTATATATATACATATACACACGTATATATACAGGGTGGCTCAAAAAAAAATGTCCCACCGGAAAAAATGCGATAACTTCGCAACCGATTGAAATGTTTCTACGAAAATTTTCCAATTTGTAGGGGAATGAATTTCCAACAATCCCTGAAAGTTTCATTTGAGACTTTTCATGCTTGCAAAAGTTACAGCTGTTTAAACTTTCAATTCCGTTTTTTCAAATATCCGCGGAAAAATAAACGTCATTTGTAGATTTCCATGCCAAATAATATCACTTTCATTACGACCTCAGAATTCTGTTTTACAGTTTATTTTAGAGTATGATGGTAGGGTTCAATTCCTGCTTTATTACGACCTCGAATACTCTTTGTGAAGTTCAGTATGGGCTTGTGTATCGAGTCCTGCGGCGACTGATCCCACATTAGCAGCAAGACATCCTTGAGCTAGCCAATGTTCTCCAACTTGGGATGAAATGTCTTGCAGCGTTCCAGCATAGCTCCCCAGACGTGATAAGCAAGAGGACTAAGGTCTGGCGAGGTTGTTAGTCACCTTTGCCAATAAATTTAGCCTACTGCAGTCGATGGCAATATGGTAGCGCATCATAATCAACCTCGCCGTGCGAGCAAGCAGGCGCACCGTCCTGCAGGAAAATAACACCAGATGTTTGAACACACCTTCAGTGTTCAATGAGTCTGGGTAACAGAGTTTAACAGTAAGTTTGACATTTATCCTACTGAATGGGATGAAGTGCAGTCTTTCCTTGCAGCCGTAACATACGCCAGCATAGCTGATGCTGAAACCATGATGTGCTTTGCAAACTTGATGCCTTCGACTACCAAGCGAACTTCGTGAATATCGCGCTTTTTCCATCAGACCACACGACCACTTCCTGCCTCTCTTCCAACACATGACCTTCGTTACATAAATACGTTTGCAGATAGCCTTCATTGTGCTCAGTGTCCTCTTTTCATTGTGGATTTTGCCATGATCGCATGATGTCCCAGTAACTGCTCACGTAACGTCTGAATTCCCATTTTATCTTCCGCAGAAACTTTGTCCATGACGTTCAGTATGGGATTCACAAATTGAGACCTTAATATATAAATTATCACCAAATACTAATAGCTTGCTTCATAAACAGCTTCTTTATAGTTCGTAGTGAGGTCATATAACATCATCATCACTTTGTTTGCTGCAATTTGCCAAAAAATCTTAAAGAAATCGCATGTATTGGAACGTGATTCTGCGGAAATTCGAAAAAATGAAAAACTATTTTTGCACAGCTGTAACTTCTGAAGTAATACAGATTTATTATTGAAATTTTCAGGGATTGTTGCAAATTCTTTCCTCTATAAATCCTGCTATTTTCATAGAATGATCTCGATTGGCTGCGGAGAAATTGCATTTTTCCTGGTGGGGCATTTTTTTGAGCCACCCTGTATGTATATATATATATATCCAACAACGCAATTTAGAGGCTTTGCTGCCAAATGCCATTATATTTTACCAGATTTACTTTTATGAATCATTATAATATGATTATAGGCTTAAGCAACACACCATCAAAAAATTATAAAGGTCTATAAAAGTAAGTGAGAGGCATTGGCTGAGATTTCGACAACCATACACAAAATCAGAGAACGACTCAAGTAGCTCTGTTTAATTGGTGATTCACCCAGGGGCTTCTATCCAACCTAAGCAGCCGGGCGCAATACATATTCTTCCCCCCCCCCCTATTGGGCCGACCTACTCTCCCGGCAATATCTAATCTTGTCCCCTAACTATAGAAAATGAAGGTTTCTGGGGGAGAGACAGACAAGCATCTAGCAGACGATCACCGAAACACGTAGCGCCAAGACCGGGAGGGGTTTAGGGTGTGATATGCGTCCCTCCCCCCATAAGAAATTTTTGCAATTTCCGCATTGCAATTTCTGCAATACAATGAAATACAATGTGGGCCTACAAAATAATGATGTTGTTTTTCTAAGTGTTCAAGGAACAAAATATTTTGAAATTTGACAGAACTCCCTCCCAGAGATGTGTAGATTAAACACTGCATTTAGTTGTACAAATATTATAGTATTTGTACAAGCATTAACATTAGATCAAATCATTATAATAATAATTATGATTGTATCATTTATTAAAATAGTAGGCCCTAAATAATATTATTATAATTAGGTAATAGTAAATTTTATCATGGCGTATAAAAACACTTCATGTGATGAAATAATGTAGATAGTGATACTATTGTAACTAATGACTAATACAATGTTGAAAAAGGGGGGGGGGGGGTTTGGGGGAAGGGAAAGTAATTTCTAGGAGAAACTTCTTCCTAGAGATGACTAGATTAAACACTGCCTCCATGACTGGCCTTCCCCCCTATCGATGTGAGTTTTGACTTTCTTCTGTTCTCCCCCTGTTTTTCACTGGGCGCAAGTCGCGCCCGCCTATACATGGGATAGAAGCCCCTGGATTCACCTATCAATCAAGATGCTGGAAATTGAACAAAAACGGTATTTTCGACTGATGACAACTCAACATAATTAACATGTGGAACTTTGATATGACAATATTAATAATAATCAAAATTAATTTGCACTAATCAGGACACTAATGAAACGAAGAAATAAAAATTATAAACTGAGTTAAAATGTCTAAAACGGTAAACTGAAAACGCAGCGGTTTTTCAATGTATGAGAGTTCATCGATTCCTATAGAGACTGTTTCATTACATGCACTTAAATGCAACACAGCTGCTTTCAGACGCTTTGGGAACTGAGAGAGAGACAGAGAGACAGAGAGAGACAGAGACAGAGAAAAAGAGAGAAAGAGAGACAGAAAGTGAGACAGAAAGAGAGACAGAGACAGACAGACGCAAGGAGCTCTAGCCGCAGGTGCTAAAGTAAACGATTAGGTCGACAGCAGCAAACAATCTTGGGGACTCAGGGAGATCGACCTACATGTATAATTGTATATAGCGAAAGTGGTGCAGCATCAGAACATAATGCTCCTCAGATAACGACAATATAGCAAGTCTGGTCACGAAGGTGATCACCCAGTTGCAGCTGCTGTCGTAAGCAGCTGTATTGAGTTGCATTGTATTGTATGCTGCATTGTATTGTATGCTGCATTGTATTGTATGCTGCATTGTAAGCTGTAGGAAAGTGTAGGATATATGGTATTATAGGCCTAAGCTATATTGTAACTTATGATGTTGCTTTTTGTTCTGTTTCCATCGGTATTGCAACTTCTGTTGTCTCTGTGTCTATTCGGTCGTTGCAATTGTCCTAATGGTTGTTTCATTTTTGTCTCAATCATCATTAGAGTTGTTCCATCCAGTGCCACCACCGCCGCCGCCATTGTAATGGTCGATGCTGCGTTGTCGTAAAGAGTGACGACGGTCATAGGAAAAGTCGGCGAGTAATAACTGGGTTCAGTTACTTCTTCTAATTAACAACGGTGCATGCGTTTCTGAAATAATTGTTTCTTGTCTTATTTCCACAAGTATTTTTGTCATTTGTCTACTTCGAGTAAAGATGGTTAGCAACATTCGGTCATCAATGATACCATCATCATATCAATAATACCACCATCATATCAATGATACCATCATCACATCAATGATACCATCATCACATCAATGATACCATCATCACATCAATGATACCATCATCACATCAATGATACCATCATCATATCAATGATACCACCATCATATCAATGATACCATCATCACATCAATGATACCATCATCACATCAATGATACCATCATCATATCAATGATACCATCATCATATCAATAATACCACCCTCATATCAACGATACCATCATCATATCAATGATACCATCATCACATCAATGATACCATCATCACATCAATGATACCATCATCATATCAATGATACCATCATCATATCAATGATACCATCATCATATCAATGATACCATCGTCATATAAATGATACCATCATCATATCAATGATACCATCATCGTATCAATGATACCATCAACATATCAATGATACCATCATCATATCAATGATACCATCATCATATCAATGATACCATCATCATATCAATGATACCATCATCATATCAATGATACTATCATCATATCAATGATACCATCAACATATCAATGATACCATCATCATATCAATGATGCCATCATCATCATATCAATGATACCGTCATCATATCAATGATACCATCATCATATCAATGATACCATCATCATATCAATGATACCATCATCATATCAATGATACTATCATCATATCAATGATACCATCAACATTTGTGGGGCGCGGTGGTATAGTGGTGGCGTCGTTGCCTTGGAGCCGGAAGGTCCGAGGTTCGAATCCACCTCCCCGCTTAGGGACCTTGGGCAAGTCCTTCACTTACAATTGCTCAGCGCTTCGGCGTGAAACTCCGATGCAGTGTCCGCTCTGCATCGGGAGCGCCTCTGAGTAGAGAGAGCTTGAAGGGGCGCTATAACAAGTGCACATACATACATATCAATGATACCATCATCATATCAATGATGCCATCATCATATCAATGATACCGTCATCATATAAATGATACCATCATCATATCAATGATAACATCATCATATCAATGATAACATCATCATATCAATGATAACATCATCATATCAATGATACCACCATCAATAATGACCGACTTCGCTATAAACTATCCTGCGCGCGTGTCGCGATGTGATCGTGTGATCATCTTTCCTTCCCACTAATTCAATTATTTTCTCAGTATTTTTCTCCTTGCTTAAATCTCTTCTCCATTACGTCTCTCTCAGTATTAAATCTCATCGTTCCTCATTCTCAATTTACTTTTTTTTCTTCTCCTACTGAATTCTTTGTGAATTTTTAATATTGGCTCAATCTATCCATTCTCTTTTTCGTTGTTTGCTATACCAGTAAGTAACGAGTAGGCTATAAGCATCTTAGCAGCGTCCCTTACGATGCAGAAGCCTCGACGTGACTATTATTTACCAACAGTGTTCCCTCTGTGTTGGAAACTTGTAGTCGATAACACATCTTGTATAATACGCCTAAGCATGAGTCTGATATTGAATATTTTATGGATTTCTGTCAGTTAGAGCTATAAACGGCGGTGGCGTCTACGCTAACTAACCTACGTGTCTTCGTTTTATGACGACGAGAAACATCTGGAACTTCATACCAAGAAGAAGTGTGCATAAATAAACAGGCCCCTATAGGCTACTTAGTCTCTTTAAAAAGGCTTGCTGTACAAGTATACATGAAACAGCGGAAAGGGAACTTACTGCATATCTTGATGTGAACAATTTACTCCCGATTTTTCAATCTGGGTTTCGTAAGGGTCACTCCACGGAAACCCTCTTAGTTCGCCTCCTTTCTGATATTTATGGGGCAATCGATAGATGCCAGGTCACCCTTTTAGCATTATTTGATGTGAGTGCGGCCTTCGACACTGTCGATCATGATATCCTCCACAAGCGCCTATCAACCTCGTTCGGTCTTTCTGGGAACTTTCTCGACTGGCTTGGTTCCTTCCTCCACGACCGTTCCTTCTCTGTGGTCTACGGGTCTGCCAGAACTCCATGGGTTCCTGCCCCATTTGGCCTGCCCCAGGGTTCTGTCTTGGGCCCACTTTTGTATATTATTTATACGTTCTCTCCTTGCTGCTTTTTCTGTTTTTAGCCAATCCTACGCGGATGACCTGCAAGCGTATTTGCACTGTTCTGCGCTGGCAGCCATTTCCACTGTTCGAGTTATGAGCCGGGCAATGGAGGCTCTGGAAGCCTGGATGTCATCCAATCGCCTGCGGCTCAACTCTTCTAAAACCCAATTTATCTGGTTTGGCACACGCCAACAGCTTGCCAAAATTGACCTGGAAGTTCTTGCCCAGGAATTCCCTCAGTTCACCTTCTCTTCCTCTGTCCGGGACCTTGGTGTCACTTTGGACCAAGAGCTTACTTTCACGCGGCATATCAATCTGCTATGCCGCAGCTGCTACTACCAATTGCGTCAGCTTAGAGTGGTGCTCCGCTCCTTAACTTTCAACGCTGCCTTAACGCTTATCCACTCTTTCGTTGTCTCACGTTTAGACTATTGCAGCGCCCTCTATGTGGGTCTTCCGGTGACTCGGATTGGGTGCTTGGATCGGGTCTTGCGCTCTTCGGCACGCCTTGTTGGTCGCATCCCAAAATTTGGTCATGTCACTGACTATATGCGGGATGTCTTGCACTGGCTCCCTTTCTCACAAAGGGTCACTTACAGAATATCTTCCTTGGTTTGGCGCTGTCTCGCGGGTTTGGCCCCTGTCTATTTGCAGGAGCTCTGTTGCTCCACCCTGAGCGTCCAGCGCCGTGGCTCTCTTCGCTCTTCTAAGCAGGCTGAGCTTCTTGTCCCCCGGTCGCGCACCTCTATTGCGCAGCGCCGTTCCTTTTCTGTTGTTGGCCCTGCAACCTGGAATGGGCTCCCTGTGGAACTACGTCTAATACCTCGAGCATTTGAGACTACGTTCTACTCTGCTCTTAAGACTGTTCTCTTTAGCCGTGGTTGGGTCGGGAGCGCCTCTGAGTAGATATTCTTGAAGAGGCGCTATATAAATGTCTGAAATGAATGAATGAATAAAAGACATATCCCAGGTCTAACTCTCCAGAGCTCATCCATCCCTAATGTACATTAAAAGTAAAGTTCACTTGTATGGCCTATAGGGAGCGTCATTAGTATTTTTTATTATCTAAAAAATTGGCTGAATATTGGAACCGTGAATTTCAGTGAGTAGAACAATCATTGATTCTCAAATGAGTGACTGCATTGATTGGTTTAATTTCCTTTGCAGACAGTGACAGCGTTAAATCGTGCGGTCGTTGCCGATGGATAGGCTACAGCGGCTCAGCGTTGGACCAAACAGTCAAGAGAATATACATGTAGTCTACAATGAGAGGAAATAGCCATGGACATCGACATGAAATATTCATTGCTTAGATAAAGACCTACTTGAAGCCTAAAGGTTTCGACAGTTTTGAACTTCTCGGTAAGACGTAAAAAACTAGCATGAGGAGCAGCGATTAAATAGGAAGGCGGCATATAATTATCGTAAACAACGGTGGTAATTAGAGCAGCGGTTACGTCACGGCGGCTACGGGGCGTCAACGATCGCCTTATTCCTATAAATCGCTTGCGTTTCAATAACCATGGACAACGCTCTCGCCTACCAACAACTCTCGACCTCGGCTGCTGCTGCTGCATGCAGTCTACGATCAAAAGCTTATTCAACGCTGGAGTGGAGACCGAGCGGCAGGAAAGCCAGCACTGCAGGAATGTTCGATCTTTCTTAGCAGCCGTAAACAGTCTCTTTATCGTCGTAAAACTATCATCTTCATGTGAATTAAATGCACGATTATTATCGCTAACTTCGCTCTCTCTCTCTCTCTCTCTCTCTCTCTCTCTCTCTCTCTCTCTCTCTCTCTCTCTCTCTCTCTCTCTCTCTCTCTCTCTCTCTCTCTCTCTCTGTGTCTCTGTCTGTCTCTCTGTCTCTCTCTCTCTGTCTCTCTCTGTATCTCTCTGTCTCTCTCTCTGTCTCTCTCTGTCTCTCTCTCTGTCTGTCTGTCTGTCTGTCTGTCTGTCTGTCTGTCTGTCTGTCTGTCTGTCTGTCTGTCTCTCTCTTCACATTCTCCTTGTCTTTCTCCCTTTCTGGCAGCCTTCGATTTCACACCAGGTCGGTCGGACAGCTTGAGCTGTTTGGCTGTAGACGGCGTTGCGTATATCAAGTGATCAAGTGCCGCCGTCATCTCCGACCCAGTTGGATGGACCTCTGCTTTCGTGTAGGTCAAGAACTGAAGCCTGAAAACTGGGACGAAGGTTTCTTCTTCTTCTTCTTCTTCTGGACCGATTAGAGTTCTACGAAATGCAATCGCTATCGTCAGCCTATAATCTATAAATGATGTAATACATGTATACATTTGTATACATGTGTAACATTGTATACTGGGAAAGAACAGACGATGGATGACCTAAGTTGTTCCATGAAGCTGATATATAAAGTATTATGCGCATCAGACGACGAAGGCCAACGAAACGAACGTCATTAATGCATGCATTATATAATTCTCCATGCTGTGCTGGAGATAATAATAGCATCATCATCATCATCATCATCATCATCATCATCATCATCATCATCATCATCATCATCATCATCATCGTCATCATCATTGTACGATCATCATGATCGTTGTACGATCATCATGATCTTTTATATGATCATCATGATCACACAGTGATGGTGGCCATGCACTTCTTCAAAATCCGTCCATGCTAAGGTTTCTATTCGATATTACACAGTAAGTTCTGAAATTTAGACGTGGAACTTGGAACAGGCCATGCTTACATTAATAATATATTCATTTATTTGTAGATAATAATATTATGTTGTTGCATACAGTGTTTAATAATAAAAAACTAAAGGTACTGTGAGTTGCGCAAGTTTTACGATGTCTGGCGATTTAGGAAGAAATCTCAAAAGCCTAAAAGAAGTTCTGCATCTGATTAACAGTTAAACTTGAGACTTTGGTAATCGTTTATTTCCACGTAGACCATATCTCGAGTAGTCGGGATCTTGCTGTCTCATATTTAGGATGAATAACTTAAGTTTGTTGTTGTTTGTTTTTAACCGATAACGTATTCCACCTTGAAAGCTTTCGCTCTCATCGCCTGAGGCCTTCATTTTTGCTGCGTAGGCCTACATCATACATCATACATGCGAATGATATTTAGCCTGTATGTATACATGCATACATGCATAGATGCATATATGCATACGAAAATACATATGCATACAAATACATTACATACATACATACATACATACATACATACATACATACATACATACATATATACATGCATACATACATTGTGGGGCGCGGTGGTGTAGTGGTGGCGTCGTTTCCTTGAAGCCGGAAGGTTCGAGGTTCGAATCCACCTCGCCGCGTAAGGACCTTGGGCAAGTCTTTCACTCACAATTGCTCAGTGCTTCGGCGTGAAACTCCGATGCAGTGTCCGCTCTGCATTTGGGAGCGCCTCTGAGCAGTGAGAGAGCTTGAAGGGGCGTTATAACAAGTGCACATACAAAATACATACATAGACCTACATGCATGCATACAAACAATCAAACATACATACATACATTCATACATTAGGGAAATGCATGATGCATGGCCCTGAGCTTGTACAGATGCATGTAAATGCACGCAGGCACATGTATATGTACATGTACATTGTACATCTAGCTATAGCAACCTGCAATATCATGGCTTGCCGTAGGCTACATACATGCAGCATACATGTAGGTCTATTATGCTTTCATGAATCATCGCACAAATGCATCACGCTTCAGATTCAGATTTGATTTTACCTTCACGCGAATTAACTTCAAAATAAAAGCTGAACCACTACTTCTATTGCAACTGTTGCTGCTTATCGTAATCTTACTACTAGCCTACTACTGCTACTGCTATTGCTACTGCTATTGCTACTGATACTACTGCTACTACTGCTACTACCACTACCACCACCACCACCACCATACTACTACTACTACTACTTCTACTTCTTCAGACCCACGAACGATATGGTTGAAATACTGAAAATAATACCAGTAGCCTAATTACTAATAATTATGATAATAAATTGGACTACAAGAGATGTAGATGTGAAAGTGCATTAGATGATTGGACGATTGAATCGTAGACTCTCCGGTTAGTTTTGATTTCCATCGGAACATCAGTTTCCATTCATGTTCCGTCTCCATTTATTCGGTTATGGCGCTCCATCCCTCCATGCCTACCTACCTTCCCCATCCAATGCACTTGGCCATCGCTCCACCCTTCCAATGGAGGCAACAATATAGCATTCCACGTGGATGATGTGTTGCTATCTGTGCAGCTGCTGTAGCCGCATCGTTCAATCAGCTGATGACTGATTTGATGGAATGATCAGTGGATCATACAAGTATGCAATACATGTATACATGTATACAATACATGTATATACATGTATACAATACATGTATACAAGTATATGCAGTCGACGACATTAATTGATTTACTTTGCATCAGTCATCGACGACGACGACATCGGTTGAGCTATGATATTATTATTATCTGCAGATCTCTCCTATAATTATTCTGCTACCGTCTGCTGTTCGCCTTTTGACTATTGCTCAATGCCTGGGCTCTATATATATGTGTTTGTGGCTACCAGTGCTACATGCATGGTTCGCTGCTGTTCACTGTATACAGCGCAACTGGTGGACGCACCATTGACCTATATTATGTAAAATTCATTGACATAATATAGGTCAATGGTGCGTCCACCAGTTGCGCTGTATACAGTGACATGTAATTAGAGAAAGTTAAATGCCGACAATTCTTAAAGTTCGACACAAAAATCTCTACACGTCAGAGCAATTCAACTACAATAACTGTAATTCATGCTCACACAAAATATGTTTCCTTTCTTGTAGCAGTGCATTGAATTTTCGATAGATTTAATATGCTCTTTCTCGCCAAGATGGCAGACGAAATAGGTAGCCTACGTGCATTGCATACACTACACAGTATGCACCATGACTATTTTCTAGTAGATCTAGACCTAAAAAAGCGTAGCGGGGCTGTTTCCCTCTAATCACGAAGAAGGTTCGATGTTTTTCTAGAGTCAGCATCCATTTGATAAATTGCCGAGGCACGGGATCACTTGCCATCATCTAGCAGACGAATAAATGTAGGCTGGCATTCATTGAATACATCTGTGCACAAGGAAATAAAGCACCAACGAAGAAGAGATTGCAATCGGTTACAATTGCGTGTGAGTTATTTTTAGGTGCAAATCTGTGCCTGCCTCCGGAGACATCTAGCGATGGTAAGTTGAGATAATTGTTAACGTTGAAATGACTCTTGTAGCTCGGTCGATCCGACATTGAAAAGTTACATCACATAATTATCTACACTGTGTCCGTAGAAAAATAGAACACACAAAACAGTGTCATGACTTGGTCAAAACGTTTAGGATTTGTCTGAAATTTTAAACACAACAACAGTGTCCATATTTACACGAGATCCTAGAACCGATTAAAAATATTCGTGAGTTTGTTTAATTTATGAGCGTTTAAAATGCAGCACCAAAAAATTAACATTTCTAACATGGAAAACCTGAAAGGAAGTGAAATTCAGCTATATATGGTGCTCAAAATGTCCTCCTTGTTCACGGACGCACGACCATAAACGCTACTGTTTGATGGTCAAGTCGATGATCACCGGGTCAAACAGCTGCCACTCTTTAAACAGACGCGCCCTATGCCCTACGGTTATCGATGTTACGCGTGAACGAAAAATGCGCTCCTCCAGTACCTGGTACATGTACTCCGGATCAAGGTCTGGACTGCTCACTGCTGGACGGCGGGATATGAAGCCGAGTATCTCCCGGGACAGCTATTAATCTACTACGTCTACGGTCGTGTGTGTTAACGTTGAAATGCCTGTTCTACCTCGGTCGATCAGACATTGAAAAGTTACATCACACATCTGTAATAGCCTATGTATCACGCATTCACGCAGAAGCACGAAAGTTGACTCAACCCATCATAATTATGATCATAATCATGGGCGCCCGCACATAGGGGCAAGGGGGGGCACTTGCCCCCCCCCCCCTGGAAAAGTGAAACTTATTTTTTTAACTACTACTTTTGAGTTTTTTACAAATTTCTTCGCATTAAAACACTAATCATACGAATGATACACATGTGAAAGTGATCAATTTACGTTTAGAAATCTCTACAGAAATAAATATATAATTAAATATAATAGTGCCCTTCATGGACCTACTTTTAACATCTACTTTTGGATTTTTAACCAATTTTTCGCTAAAATAATACACAAAATGAAACCGAGAAATTTGCATTAAAAACGTCTTTGAAAAAATACCCGTGTTTCTAATTTCCAGCGCTGTATTTAGCATGCTTTTGTCACTGAAAAATGTAACCGTGACCACCGTAAAATTTTTGCCCCCTCCTGTAAAATTTTCTGCGGGCGCCCATGATCATAATGTCACGAATCTTATAGAACTTGTCACCGTAAAGTTTATGCTTAGGATTGCTGCCGTATAACTGGTTGGCTGTGTTCACGATAAGATGAGAAGCAACTGTCGTTGTTTGTTTCATTTCACCCGTTGCTCTGCTTCTGTTGTTTCTGTTGTTTCTGTTGTTGCTGCTGTCGCGTCAGTTATGTTGCAGATTCGATTTATGAAGAGTGGAATTGTTGCTCAGAATTATAGTCTTTTATTCTCACGAGACTTCACTTTTTATAGTTCTTTATACGAATAGATCTGACTAAGTTCATGTTCGACAATTTTAGATGGTAGGTCCCTATACTTATCTGCGACGCAGATGAATAATAGGCCTATTATTTCTCAGACATTCAGGATCGTCGAATGTTTCCAGTTTCATGCAGGACAAGTCACGCTGTCTTCTGCTGCATTATAATAGAGAAGACAATTAATTTCAAGAAGATTGTCCTTCTTATAATTAGGATGTCAGACAGCGACGTCCTTCACCCTGAATGAAGATGACTTGATGGTCCGAGATAATATTATTGTCTACGACGATGAGGGCATAATGCAATTTTATGCATCTTCCTTCGCCGCACATTTGACCATCATCATTATTATAGGACAGTCCGTCATTAATTGTCCATCCATTACTATTCAGCCACAGACATCTCAGAGAACACATCGATCGACATTAAAATCCCACCTATTTACGTCTATATTTATATCTATATTGCTCATAATTATGTTGACGTTCTAAGAGGCACTATAGCATAGGCCTATAGGCCTAGCCTACAATAGACATGTTAATATATAAAAAATTATTTCATGGAATCAATTTCGTGATTTTTTCAAGGAATCATCTTCACTTTCTCTATTTTTATCTCCATCTTTTTCTTTCTTTCTTTCTCACTTTTTCTTTTTGTGTGCTTTCGCCAGAGAAATGCTTTACATTGAGCCATTTGAGGTGACACCAGCTGCTAGTGCTGCTAGTGGCTCAAGGCAAACATGGCCTTCAATTAGCCGCATATTCCTGTATCCTCAGTCCCTCTCCTTCTCCCTCTCCATCTTCCTCTCCTTCTCCCTATCCTTCTCCCTCTCCCTTTCCCTCTCCATCTTCCTCTCCTTCTCCCTATCTCTCTCCTTCTTCCTCTTCCTCTCCAGTAGCGGAGTCAAAGCAACGGAATCCGGATTCCCGTCGAGTCACGTGATTGTGTACATAGCTTCATCATTATCTACACTTTGTAAAGAATGTGACAAAGAGACGAAGAAATGCCGCAATGCATAATTATAGCGGCCTATATTCAGAGGATATACACAATTTATACACGCATGCATAATATTGCATATAGTTGCATGCACAATTTTTGCATTCACAGTACGGTTGCCAACATGCATAATGTTGTTATTATTATTACGAAAACATTTCAAGCAACTTTAGTGTGCGCTGAGTCATGCGGAAGCAGAGATGTGCGCCGACTTGATAAAGTCGGCGACGCTGTTTCGATTGGTCGCGTAACCTACTTGTTCTAAAAGTGGTTCAGCAAATGGCTTACATTATGAAGATATGATGAAGATATGATGAAGATACGATGAAGATACGATGAAGATATGATGAAGATATGATGAAGATACGATGAAGATATGATGAAGATGTGATGAAGATATGATGAAGATGTGATGAAGATATGATGAAGATATGATGAAGATACGATGAAGATATGATGAAGATATGATGAAGATATGATGAAGATATGATGAAGATACGATGAAGATATGATGAAGATATGATGAAGATATGATGAAGATATGATGAAGATATGATGAAGATATGATGAAGATACGATGAAGATATGATGAAGATATGATGAAGATATGATGAAGATGAGGATACGATGAAGATATGATGAAGATATGATGAAGATAAGATGAAGATATGCAAGTTTAACGATCATGTTTCGCAGTTTTCAGGTCGTTATTCATGAGAAAGAATTATTCTGAGAGTAGACGTTTAATGACAAAAGGTCATCAAGCATAATTATACATACATGTATATGCAATGATAGCATGTGGGCTATACATGTGGGCTATACATGTAGGCTATACATGTAGGCTTAACTACAGTATGCAACGTGACATCGCCTTGAAACTCAGTTTTCCAGTTTAGGTTACCAATAGAAGTTGATGACGTTAATGGCTGTTTTTCTGTCACAAGATCAAAAATCTGCCACAAAATGATAGTTTTCGTGAATACAATACAATACTGTATTCATTCACGAAAACTGTCATCTTGTTTTCGAAAGAGGAGCGTGGTCATCATTAATTTCGTCAGTTCAGCAGATGACTGAGTGGGAGGAGTGGGGGGAGGGGGGTTGATGTGTGTGTGTGTGTGTGTGTGTGTGTGTGTGTGTGTGTGTGTGTGTGTGTGTGTGTGTGTGTGTGTGTGTGTGTGTGTGTGTGTGTGTGTGTGTGTGAAAAGAAGCGCACAAGGATCGCATTTCTCAATTGAAAATAGAAAGCGGGTTGAAAATCGATCGCGCTGTGGACTGAGAAGGCGACCGATGCAAAAGCGGTCGACCACGCCACAGCTTTTGTGTATAGCTACAGCAGACACAATCACACATGCACCTCGTGAGTCGTGTACGCCTATCGTATTCGTAGGCCTATATTTACATTTCTCTAATGCAGTACTAATCTATCTGACTGAATTAGTAGACTAACCTCAATTCTGTTTCGTTCTGTTTAACCCACATCACGTATTGCTGCAATAAGTTTTAGCGTGTCTGTTGTTTATCATTAATGACTACCAGTGTTTAATTTAGTCCTCTCCTCTGGGGAAACCAGGTTTCAGAGGGGGGGGGGTGGAGAACATTCGAGCGTCCGGACGGTCGCCGAGACGTATAGCGCGGAGAGGGAAAGGTATGGCTGTGTACCTCCTCATCAGAATTTTGTTGAATTTTCACGTTGCAATGGTAGCATTTTAAAGCTGCCATCTTAATAAAAAAAATAGCTGCACTTTTTCGGTGCTGATTAGAGGGGTGTAAGACTTCCAATAAATAGGCCTATAGGCACTAGATACAATAATAATTTCTTTTTCAGTTTCCACATTGTATCAGTACCATTTTTTGTAAGCTGTCATTTTGGCAAAATTAGATAGTCTACTCGTTTTTCGGTACTAATAAAATAGTATTTTAAGATTTGAATTAATATTATAAGTAAAATTACAATGATAATCTCTTTATTCATTCAGTCATTCCAAAATTTATACAGCGTCTCTTCAATGAAACTACTAAGAGGCGCTCCCGATTCCAGCGCGCCCCAAAATAACAATTTTAAGTTTAGTGAGGAAGGATTCTGCTAGAGACCCAGGGTGCAGATGTAGCTGTAAAGGAAGGCTGCTGCAGACCACTGGGCCAACCATAGAGATCGAAGGCTCGATTCTTCATGGTTGCAGTACGCGCAAATGGAACAAAGAAGACTCACTTTTCGGCAGAGCGTAAAAGACTTGACGTCCTTGGATTTTACCCAGAGTAAGGCAGCGCATGGCTTTTGTATCTTTATGTGTCGAGTTCAGCAGCTCATTTGTGCTGCTGCTGTGTATTATAATGAATAACTACATTCATGTAGGCCTATACAAGTTGACTGTGCAGCACTGGAATCAGCTTATTCCTTTTGCCAAGGCGGTCCTGAATTGCTGACCAGGACACAATTGGCAGAAATTTTAGCAAACCAAACAAGAACTAATAAACTGTCAAAATTGGAAGGCCAAGTAATAATGATGTAGTTTTACTGTGTTTTGAATGATCACATATTTTGAAATTTGATGGTGTGAAATTCGAAAGACAGCACTGGAGAGATGCCATTTAGTTGTACAAAAACAGCGTTTGAAAATTATATTAACAGTAAGGTATACTCATTGTAAGTCATTGAGTTGTACAAAAATAGTATTTGAAATTATATTAACAGTAAGTTATTATAGTTATACTCATTGTAGTTTGATAGTAGACTATCATTAAAATATTATTAGTAAGCAATACCCGTAATATTATAGTCTTATAATAGCAAATAATATCATGGTATAGGCTATTATAGCTGTTCATGTAATACAATGATGTAAGCAACAACTAACAACTGTTATTGCTTTGTTAAATGTATCTGGGTGTAAATGTCTTTTCTGGGGGGGGGGAAACTTTCTCCCTAGGAGATGTCTGGATTGAACACTGAATATACCTATGATGTTGTTGTGGCCAATCTTATTGCATGCAATTGAAACGACGATCAGTCTTCAGTTAGTCACGGAACGCTGCGTTCCAAACGCAGTCACAGCTGCTGCCGTAAAGAAGTAAAACTTGAACTGATGCAGGAAACAATCGTCTGTCTCCTGATTTGTCTTGGGTCTAACTCAACGAGAGACTACCGAAGATCGGATGCTTTTGGTTATAAAGGCGAGCAATTTACCGCTCGGCTAAACTTTGCTCGCCTCAAATCTCATCTTGTTGCTGCTTAACGACACTGCCATTGCAAAGATTATTAGTGTCGCCCTCCTCCATTATCCAGGCTTGGGACTGGCACTGTCAGAGGACAAACAGTGCTCGCGTTAAATTACTTGGTTAAAGTTGGTTTGCGTAAATATATGATAATACCAGTACCATTGAATGAATGGTTGGTTTATTGTGTGAATACGTGGTTGGGTGAGTAATGAGAATGTGGAATATTATGATGACACTTAATCTAGACACTCAAGAGAGGTCACATAAGCTGCCAGCAAAACCAGTTCATTCAGTGACGTTAGTGTTTCAAAGCTGAACAGTGTTGCCGCATGCAATTCGATTTAACAGGTGGTTTGGACGGCAGCATTCAACTTACAGACACCAGGTCCTGTTGAAACTTTACCACATGTCATCAAATAAACACGCGTAAGGGCAGCAGCAGCATCAACAACAGCAACATCAGCAACAACAACGACAACAGCAGCAACAACAACGACAACAGCAGCAGCAGCAGCAAGAGCAACAACAACAGCAGCAACAGCATCAGCAGCAGTAACAGCAGCAAAGTGACAGGTCATTCGATAAAACACTAAGACAAAAGGAACTGAGGATGAGGAGTATAGGAGGAGGCAGAGTCAATCGATTGCACCAACAATCTGAACTCCCATCTGAAAAATAGGTCGACATTCTATGGCTATGCAAACAATCTCAGCTTCTTCTTCTCTTCTTCTTCTTCTTCTTCTTCTTCTTCTTCTTCTTCTTCTTCTTCCTCCTCCTCCTCCTCCTCTTCTTCTTCTTCTTCTTCTTCTACTTTTTCTTCTTTTTTTCTTCTTCTTCTTTTTCTTCTTCTTCTTCTTCTTCTTCTTCTTCTTCTTCTTCTTCTTCTTCTTCTTCTTTTTCTTTTTGTTGGTTCTCCACAACATAATTGATGCAGCATCAAAGTGCAATACATACCATGAATATATCTGCAAAATTAAATATATAGAATCAAGTATATGCATAATATATTCTATGTCTGCATATATACAATTATACATGCAAAATATGTATGTACAATTGTGCAATGTTGTACATGTATGTGTGAGTCTGTGTGTTGACGTGTGCGAGATGATCACTTACATATGAGTGACGTTGAGCAGTGAGACACTTTCGTCGAAGGACGGAAGTGAGACAATCGTGTCTGGAATGACGCAGAAGATGGCGCTGCTGCCAGAGTGTAGTGCGCATGACCCGAGGAACGACGACACACGGCTTCTTCCGGCGGAAGTGTTGTCATGGGGGAACGACGGAAGTGTACGCGATCCCACTGACAACACAGACAACAGAAGAGTCGAGTAGAAGAAGAAAACAACGATTCGAAGCGCCATCTTGAAGTAAGTAAGTAGGTGAGTAGCAGAACAATCAAACTTTTAAGATGAAGACGACGACGACGACTGAGCGAATCGAGTTCTAGCAGACATTTCTATATTCTACAAGTTCGTTGAGATATATTATCCATGCCACGGTTCATCGTTCATCGTTCATCGTTCATCGTTCATCGTTCATCGTTCATCGTTCATCGTTCATCGTTCATCGTTCATCGTTCATCGTTCATCGTTCATCGTTCATCGTTCATCGTTCATCGTTCATCGTTCATCGTTCATCGTTCATCGTTCATCGTTCATCGTTCATCGTTCATCGTTCATCGTTCATCGTTCATCGTTCATCGTTCATCGTTCATCGTTCATCGTTCATCGTTCATCTTTCATCGTTCATCGTTCATCGTTCGTCGTTCATCGTTCAGCGTTCATTAATCGACTTCTTCCGTTCATCTGACGTTTAATTATCTCGTCTTAACAACAAGAACGTTGCTTCAACTGTTGTTGTATTCGCGACACTCGATCGGCATCTCATGAAAACTGAATCGTGAAATTATCTTCAAACTTCAGATAATAAATCAACATCTAACAATGTTTTGATGCTGAACACACACAAGAGTTTTGGTTGCAGCTCTCTTCTTCTTCTGATGATGATCATCATCATCGGGTGTCATCTGCTTCGTATCATCATCTGTCGTTGTTCCAACAACAACAACAACATCTCTTCATCATCTTATCATCATGTTGCATAAGTTCATAACGACGAATCAAATACGACGACCGATGATCAGTGGCTGTCAGAAAGAGTGAGAGACTACGCAACCGCTCTCTTTTTGTCTGTCTGTATGTCTCTTTGTCTGTCTGTCTGTCTCTGTCTGTCTGTCTGTCTGTCTCTGTCTGTCTGCTTTCGATGGACCGACAGAAACCAGTTCCCGTAGTCAGGTGTAGAACGATGTCCTCAGCATTTCTTCCTCCTTTTCCTTTGCCTTCTCTTCCTCCTTCCTTTCCTATGCCTTCCCTTCTCTTTTCCTATGCCTTCCCCTCTCTTCCTTTCCTTTGCCTCTTCTTCCTCTTTCTTTTTTTATGCCTTCCCCTCTCTTCCTTTCCTTTACCGTTTCTTCCTCCTTCTTTTCCTATGCCTTCTCCCTCTTCTTCTTCCTAAGGTGATGCAACTGAAAGGCAAGCATTTCCGACGGCTGATTGCTGCTGCAGTCCCTTCTCCTCCTCAGTCGCCTCATCTGCAGCGTCTAATGGATGCAGCTGCCGCCGCCGTATTAGTCCATGCCGTAGTACAAATGTACATGCAGTCCATGCATGGGCGCCCGCACATAGGGGCAAGGGGGGGCACTTGCCCCCCCCCTGGAAAAGTGAAACTTATTTTTTTAACTACTACTTTTGAGTTTTTTACAAATTTCTTCGCATTAAAACACTAATCATACGAATGATACACATGTGAAAGTGATCAATTTACGTTTAGAAATCTCTACAGAAATAAATATATAATTAAATATAATAGTGCCCTTCATGGACCTACTTTTAACATCTACTTTTGGATTTTTAACAAATTTTTCGCTAAAATAATACACAAAATGAAACCGAGAAATTTGCATTAAAAACGTCTTTGAAAAAATACCCGTGTTTCTAATTTCCAGCGCTGTATTTAGCATGCTTTTGTCACTGAAAAATGTAACCGTGACCACCGTAAAATTTTTGCCCCCTCCTGTAAAATTTTCTGCGGGCGCCCATGAGTCCATGCAGTTGCATTGCATGTCTTGCATAATATACAGAATCATCATCATCATCGTCGTGTCTCCGATGGGACTCTTCAATGAATCAGACTCAAGACTCTGTGACTCAATTTCGCCTCCGCTACAACAACAACAGCAACAGCAATAACATAGGCCTACATAAAATACAGTTAGAAGTCACCGCACACGTCTCACACGCTTACATTCAGTCATGCAAAAGAGGCACACAAAAACGAGACACAGAGTCGGAAGAAACAGACATACATACATACATACATACAGACAGACAGACAGACAGACAGACAGACAGAGAAGTCTGCTTTTAGCTTAATAAGCCTTGTGATGGCCTTGGTTGATCGGTCGGTCGGTCGGTCGGTCACTCTATCCGCCTCCACCTCCTCCGCCTCTGCCGCCTCCGCCGACACGTGATCGCCTGGTACGTGATGGAGGCAAGCGGCGTCAGTCTGTGGTTGTCGTTTAGGATAATGTATGGAGCATGTGGAAGCGGATGAGGAAGAGGGGAAAGAGGAAGAGGAGGAGGAGGAGGAGAAAGAGGAAGAGAAGGAGGAAGAGGAGGAGGACGGCATTGGTGTCTCCCGGGATGTTTTCTTATAAACTGTCGGCTGGTGATGGTCGCTTCTAAGGTCAAAGAGACAAAACAAAAAAAGAGAAAAAGAGAAAACTCAAATGCACAAGAAAGACATATGATGAATTCACGCAGACCACGAAGTCTGTTGATCGAAGCAAGGAATCCAAGATTCAGACCTTAATAATATTATTCTTGCTGGATGTGTTAGTCAGAAAATACCATTTATTAATTTATATTAAGCTTATTATTATATGGTATGCGATCATTTTCTTGACGACTCAACTAACCTACTCAGCTCACCATGCACCAATAATTCACGACTTGCGTTTAATGTTTTAGTTGATCGAATTTTGTTAATAAAAACTTGGAGAGTATTTCACATATAAATGTTCGATTGCAACAACTAAGTTGATGTGCGTAAAAAAATTCGTGAGCAACTATGCAGCTGTAGCCTATATTTCGCAGTGAAAAGACCAAACGTTGCTGCTTTAGAAGAATTATGGAGATGGAAGAAATAGAATGAAAGTCGGTCGAGGTCTAGGCGTCAAACTTGATTTGAATCAAATCGTCTCGACTGAACTATAAGACCATGTTGTCGTCTTGTCGTCGTCGTCGTCATCATCATCATCATCATCATCATCATCATCATCATCATCATCATCATCATCATCATCATCATCATCATCACCATCATCGTCATCATCGTCGTCGTCGTCGTCGTCATCATCATCATCAACAACAAAAAGACAACGTCTTACTCGCCAGTCGTCGACCGATGAATGTCACCGGATGGAGTCACATCAGGTCACATTAGCATGTCAGCATGTCAAGGATTAATTATAATCGGAAACCTTTTAAAGACGATGGGTTGTTCTATCACCATGCAGTTCTTAAATTTACGACCTCATCACATCTTCGCTTCAATCGTTCCCTTTTCTCTGTCGTGCAACCTGACCGTTTACATGTGTGGCTGCATGTGTGGCTGCATGTGTGGCTGCATGTGTGGCTGCATGTGTGGCTGCATGTGTGGCTGCATGTGTGGCTGCATGTGTGGCTGCATGTGTGGCTGCATGTGTGGCTGCATGTGTGGCTGCATGTGTGGCTGCATGTGTGGTTGCATGTGTGGCTGCATGTGTGGCTGCATGTGTGGCTGCATGTGTGGCTGCATGCATGGATGCATGTGTGGCTGCATGTGTGGCTGCATGTGTGGCTGCAGACGAAGCTGATTCGTAAGAACGACCGACTGTTTTCAACGACAATCCCTGGCTTGTGTTTATGTTAATTATACCAACGAATAAATTGTCCAATGATATATGGTCAGTTTCATTCGCTGGTAATTGATATAAAGACAAGACAGAGATTTCAATACATCACCACAATCATGTGACATATGAAGCTGACATTAAATGCATCTGAAACGAAATTGACACAACGCTACATCGTGACTTCTCTAAACAAACTACATTTTCAGCCAGATTAGTGTATTCATGTGAGTCCATGCACAGTGAAATACTGCATGATAGGCTACATGCTGTACCTAAATATTATATGCATGCAGAAATATATAGAGGCCTAATTATATGGAAATATAGGGTGTGAAAATTTTACAAAAAACCTTTTTGAACAGAAAAAAGTTATATCACTTTCACTGAGTCGAATCGGTGTTTTTTGACGATCCAGAAACAGAATGCAGCAAAAGGTGACCAAATACGATTTTATAAAGTCACCTCTCAAATACTCGGTAGTTGTTAACAATGTAATTTAATATTGCAATATTAAATATTATTAGTAGTATTAAACAAGAAACATGTGCCAGCGTAGCTGTACAGCCTGCACTGCACGGTGGTATCATTTAGCAAGATGACGATCGAGTCGGTAAATAAAAATTGTTATGAATAATAATCGTGTTGTTGAAGAAATACAAATACAACCTTGAAAAAATGAAAAAAGCCGAGATGTCCATGACAGACAAACAGACATAAAGACAAATGACATAAAGACAAATGACGTAAAGACAAATGACATAAAGACAAAACACACAAAGACAAATGACGTAAAGACATAAAGACAAATGACATAAAGACAAATGACATAAAGACAAATGACATAAAGACAAATGACATAAAGACAAATGACATAAAGACAAATGACATAAAGACAAATGACATAAAGACAAATGACATAAAGGCATGATGCTTCGTTCATTTCGTTGTTGTCTCACAATCTCATCAGTCGATAATAATCTAATAGTCATCACTTTGGACATAATTCCGAAAGCGTGATCGAGCTTTCGCTCCTCTGCATAAGATAGCAAGGAATAACGTCTCTCGTATAATAGGAATTTTACAGATAACTGTTCGAATAGTTGACTTGGTTGGCTAATGACACGTGAAAGAGATTGACAAACCTTTTCCAGCTAAATCGATAATCATGCAACAGCTAACACGAAGAAGGACTGCACGGAGACAAGAACGGAGCCTAGGCCTACATGTATGCTGCTGCAGGAGTAGATCATGGAAAACAGGGAATTGGAATGAGGAGCCATGGATGATCGTGGAACATTGGATGAAGGACAACTGCACGGCAGAGTGGCATCGCTGCATTTGTAGATAGAACATAGAAGATGAATTACATTAATTAATTTTTATTACACTCTTTCTAATCATGATCTGCAATCTTTTTCATGTCTAATGAGTGACTGCAGAGGAATTGCTGAACGATGGTTTACTGACCATATTAATAATGAAACCCATTTCACTCTTTGATGCAACCAAAATAAATTCGTTCACATTAATCTTGATTCTGATAGAATAACCACCATCAAATTTCTCGCCTAATGCCCCTCCTTTTCCTCCTCCTCCTCCTCCTCCTCCTCCTCCTCCTCCTCCTCCTCCTCCTCCTCCTCCTCCTCCTCCTCCTCCTCCTCCTCCTCCTTATCTTCGATAGTCTACATATTCTACCATGTACGATAGCCTACTTCTTAAGACTTACGGTGTTAAAGATAGAGACATTCTGATGGTATATTATTTATATTCTGTATTCTTCTGTCTATGCTTTGTATGTAATTGCACATTTATATAGTGCCACTTTATTAATTGAGAGAAACTCCTCAGAGGCGTCGTTCTGACTCGATAGCACTAAGCCACGTCCGAAGAGAAAAATGGTTTTCAAAAACTTTCGGAAAATGGACAGAGAAAAATCAAAATGGTCTTTACATTCGATTGATTTTATTTCGGTTATTTTCAATGTTCAATATTATCATGCAATTGAAATTTGCACAGATCTTGACGAAAATCGTTCGTTTTATCGGTTGTCCGACTTTATCAAAAATAAGATCGAATAAGCAAATTAATGTCCAAGTTTACCCACCAAGGTGTCCAGCTTTACCTGAAAAACCAAAAAGTAAAATTTCGTCAGTTTCGGAAGAAGAAAATTCCTCTGGTGAAGGAGACAAATGGGTGCTTAAGGTTTTCTACAGTATTTGGATGACTAGATCCGTATGTAGGCTAACAGTTTTTAAAGGTTTTTTCATAGTTGCTTCTGGTTATAGCTATCGTTATCATGTACCTCAATATAATTATTGTCCGTGTTCTTAAAGAAGAGTCGATGCAAATAATTAAATAAATCGTGTAAATGGAATTCAAAGTTAAATATCGGAGTTTTGCTGTAAAATGCATCTAAACGAATTTGCGATAGAAGACTTAGGCTAGTTTATACTTCTTAGTTATACTAGTTTAGTTATGCATATCAAGTCGACTCCAAAATGTCAGCCAAGAACCGTTTCTTGATTACATCACGAGACCTGTGTTCTTGTTATGAGAATTGCTGCAGCGCTTAAGCAGGACATGACATTGTGTCAACAGCCAGTGCACTGCAGATTGCCGTGTAGCCCTGGAGACACAATTGATGCTGATGGCACTGTCATTGAATAATGCATGCTCGCTATCATCCATGGAGGATCGCAGAAAAAGGCGGAAATCTGTCTTTATGCAGAGCTTTCCATAGTTGAGTTTCATGATCGGTTGGTGTGAAAGGCGACTGATCAGGTCTCTCCCTCTTCCTCGGTTCAGATTTAGCCAGAACTCGAGTCCTGTTGCCCGGGGGAGACGACGAGGACGTACTGAACCATGCACAGCTGCACAAAAGACGGAAATCCTTGAGAAGACAATGATGATAGCGGATCAAGCAACGCTTCGTCTTTTACTATCTCTGCAGATGATCCAAGATATATCTTTGTGTGACCTATAATCTAATCTCATTTGGCAAATCATGACAGAAATATATCCATGTATACATAGCCTAATAACTGATAAACGTTCGTTATAAAGTGATCATTATCAAGGTTATTTGAATATTAAGTTTATACGAATGAAAGAATTTGTTCGTTCAAGTCACCTATGGTCAATTTTCCCAATGATCTTTGTGTAGACAAACTATTGGAACGGATCTGCAGCATGTGTGGTGTAGGCGGCTATCAAGACAAATCCGAATGATACGCATGTCATCCTTTCTAAATTGTCCACATTGAATCAATTGGATTAGATCTGCTTAAATAATTTCGGACAATCATCTTGATGTAATTGAGTATAATATAATTAATACTCTTTTCCTTCGATCTTTTTCTCTTGTTGCATTCTTCCTCGTTTTATTCCTCTTACACCTTCCCTCCTCCTAATCTTTATTTTTCCTCTTCCTCTTCTTCTTCTTTGTCTTCTTCTTCTTCGTCTTCGTCTTCTTCCTCCTCTTCTTCATCTCCTCGTTTGTTGTTGCTGTCGTTGTTGCTGTTGTTCTTCTTCTTCTTCTTCTTCGTCGTCGTCGTCGTCGTGTTTCTGTCTTCCTCTGCGTCGTATAAATACTCGATGTCCAATTATTCATTTTGCCTCTCGACGTCTCTCGTTGTTGCTTTTCGCGAGTATTTCTTTCACTTTAGCGTATACCAGTTTTTTCTTTCCATCTTCTATTCTTCTGTCTTTCCTCTTCTCCGCCATCTTCTGGTCATCTTCTGATATCTACTCATCCGAGATCATCTCTTTCTCAGCATCACATAATCACATTTCTTCTTTACATCCCATTACTTCTCCTTCTTCCTCTCCTCCTTCTCCGTTTCCTTTTTGATCACTAACAACAAATCTTATAATAATTACTGTCGTGCTTTTAGAATTGCATCGGACACTCTCCTCGCTCATTCAGGTGACATCAGTCGTCGTCGTCGTCAGTGCTTCCTTCCCTCCGGTCATCATCAGCGTCTATCAGTAGACGCTGTTATGTATTCACGGCCCCAGCTTCCACCTACGCTCGTCTGAGAAAGATGACCTGGGATAAAAAAAATTATATCATCGAGTGTGAGTTACACGAATGAGGAGGAGGAAGAAGAGAAATAGAAAATGTCTGATAAGTGACCTTTTCAGAGTCTGACTTATCATGCTTCTAATGTACTTTTCCTTATAATATGGATTCTCACTTTCCTAGTGCTGACTATGCACTCTTCCTACACCACGCATCGAATTTCTTATTTGAAATCCAATATTGCACTTGCTTCACTTCTTCTTTCCAAAGGTATTATTCTCTGTATGGAGGCTAAACTAACTAAATCTTATGCTAAACCCAAGGACCTGTAAAGGAATTAAAAGGATACAGGCTACAAATATATAAAGCTGTTGTCATATCAAATTGCTCATATTCTCTTCTAAATCAAAATAATATATTAATTATGATGGTCTATACTTAGTCAGCCTCCATCGAACAAGAAGCACAACTCAACAGGAGTCGCATATTATTTTTCAGACGGAATTATGAAACTTATTAATTTATCTTGAAACGTGAATATATCAATCATAAGTGAAACAAATGTAATAAAATTAAATAGCAATAAAAGAGAAGTCTATACATAGCAATATTAAATGAGGGTTCGTTGAAATTGATCTTGCAAGATTTATTTTTTTGGCACACGACGCAATTAGTTTTCTACGCCATTTCCGACGTCGAGCGAAACATGAACGCGTAGGCCGACCATGCAAAATAACAGAATAATAATTAGACACTTTAATTAAGAATTTAAGATGCAGGGCGTAGTATGCGCCAGAATATTTTTCTTTTAAAAGTATTTAGCATTGTAAAGACATGAGCTACAAAAGTGACCGAGAAGCTAATGCAGATTGTCGGTAGGCTATACAGCCGCTACAGAGTTGGAATGCATGTAGACTTATTGTAGAGGTTCCCCCCCCCCCCCCCCGATCAAATTCACATTAAATCTTGGAAGCTAGCCAAGTTCTGACAATGTGTAGCTTTGATAAATAATACTAAAGCATAGGCCTAATATAAGAATAATCTGAATAAAATAGGCTACGGAGTCGCTAATACACATTTTTAGTACTTTCTATGAAACTCTACGTAGATCTTGTATCGTATATTATATAAATGGACAACACAGTTTAAACTTCCTTATGTGTCCGAAGGTGCCACTGAACTAAGGTTCTTCAGCAGCAGAGTAGTAAAGACATGGAACGAGCTGAGTGATGATGCAGTTTCGGTGGAGACACTTAGCAACTTCAAGGACAAACTCTGGCAGATGCGATATATTAAGACACGCATTAGT